>VZRE01002982.1:364951-409145 GCA_013396775.1 Cephalopterus ornatus
GGTGGGGGGTGGGGGAGGGAGGGAATATGAAGAAAATATTGGGAAAAACTGTCAGAGATCTTTATTTTCAACTGCATTTTTCAGCATTTATGTCTTCTTAATTCCAAGAGACACAGATAATGCAACACAGATGCTTCTCTGGCTATCACTTTAAAGACTCAAATTTCTTTTTCAGTCAGGAAATGAAAAAATCCGTTTATAGCTGTTTCATTTCAACAAATGATTTTGCCTTCAACTTTTTAACTTCTAACTAAATACAAAATGAAAATGAAAAGTAAGTTCAACTAACAAACAAACTTTTTTTCCCAGAACATTTTGATATTGTTACAACTTTCTCTTTCCTTTTCACTGAGATTTTATATTGGAGAAAAAATAAACAGTTTCATTTATATTATAAACATGTTTAATTAAAATTCATGCCCCTTTTTAATGCAAAACAGCTTTTCTAGCAGTTTTACTTCCTGCATTTTAAATACTAAAGTCAAAATACTCTTCAAAACATTTGCTTATTTCTACCCCTGCAGAGGGAGTTTAACATTTTTAAGCCTGAGATATTTAGAATGTAAATAAACAGGTGATGGGGATATTTTTCTAACTTTACACTCCAGGCTGTATATTCTGTGTTCAAGAATGTATTTTACCAACCTGCTCTAACTGATTTAAATAGAATTCAGGCTTTGAAATGCTTTAAATACTTAAGTGGCTCTGTGGGCCTAAACCTGCTGGTCTAATGTATAGCGATAATGGTAATTCAGGGATTACAGCCCTGAAAATAGAAACAAGAAATACCACCCAAATTCAAGTAAGAACTGAGGCTAGAGAACAAGGTTCAGTAACAGTCACCTGCACCTTCTGCGATCCTTGCCTAAAGTCTAAAGAAAACTAAGTTTGAACCCTTAAGGAAAAAAGGGGAGTTTTCTTTCAGCCTGCCACAGTCTATGCTCCTTGCAATAGTTTCCTTTTTTGAAGCTGGAAACAAAAATGGCAAAAAAAAGTCACAATATAACCTACTCTGATGACCTTACCAAAATCAAGAACAGAGAAATTACTGGAAATTGCATTAGAAAAACCTCACCTAGGAAAGCTGCCTGGTTCAGGAAACTTAGATGAGTTTGAGTTACAGCTGGACAGCTCTTTGCAAGCTGAACAAAGTTTCTGAGTATTCAGGTCTCTGAAATTCCTCTCATTGATGAAAACATTGGTTTAAATATTCATACTTCTGTATATAAAACCAGATTTTATACTTTAACCAGCACTTCAGGCAAAACAGAAAGTACAGCATGCAAAAAGGTCACAAAACCAGACACTGAATTTACTGGCTTTGGGCAGAATTGAAGGTTCTTCCCTTTGGGATTTGAATGTTATCAGTTTTCCACACTGCAAAGAGCAAATACCTCAAAAAACTCCTCTAAGGGTTACAAGCCAGCTGTTCCTTTCTACCCCATATAAAATGCAAAACTCAAATAATGCTTTTCCCTGCTACCATTGCATGTTCTACTGCTTCAGTGAAACTACTCTTCCCTCTCAATTTTCTGCTTTCTTTCTGCAAGAATTCTCTATATCCCCTATCAAAAGGTTATATCCAGCCAAGTTCAATGACAGATATTCACCCATTGGCAAACACAGCTGCTCTGAAATTCTGCTTGGCTGAAACATATCCCTGTGAGGTGAGCGAGATAATAAGGTTTTCTTTCTTGTAGCAAAACCTTTGTGTGAGGCTGTTCCACACTGTCCTGCAGAACTAAGCTAGTTAAGAATACCAACAACAGCTGCAATAGCTAATGGGCTAGTAAGCTGATTTGCATAATGAAAAATTTATATTAATGTCAACTAATTAACTTGGGAAAATTACTTTTGAAAGAAAATATATTCTTCCCTTTGGAAAACAGAAAAATATGTGGAAGGTTCATATGATCATTTTATTGCCAAAAAGGCTGAGCACCAGGCTAAGGGTGGGGCGACAATTGATATTATTATGTTATAAAATATGGTGATCTAAAAAAATGTAGGTCAAATGGGAAAATTTTACATAGGACTCAGTAGTATTGTGAATTCATTGTGCAGAAATCTTTAAACTGTTATTTTCCAAATAAACAGTGACTTTGTTATCAACTGTGCAGGGAATTCAGTTTACCCAGGACCGCAGGCTGGTACAGCCAGATTCCCAAAGATGGAGATAGCCCTGAGTGAGCACCAAGGACAGGACAACTAGGTTAATCCCTTGTACCAGGACACATGCCAGTCTCTCAGTACCTGTATTTGAGGGATTTTATACACCAGTGTCCTATTACTTCCCTCCATAAATGTAAATCACACACTGGATTACTAATCTACACCTATGGATTAATAGTTGCTATTACTATTGCAATTGTCCACAAGGACCATGATGTATTAATATCAAAATTAGAGTGGAACCAGAAAGGAGGAGTTCAAGCAGGTTTGGAGTGATTTCCCTTCAAGTACCTTATGCCTTGGACCCTGGAAGAGTAGGAAAAGAGATCTTGTTTTCAAGAACATGAGAAAAGGTGTAGGTTCACCCCCTCTGCCTGCCAGTTCCCCTGAAGGGACATGAAGGAGTGCAATTATAGGCTGGGTCACATTATATCCTCTGGCTACCCTAACTTGAGCAATTGGGCCACTAAAACATGGCAGCTGAAAAGGAGAGTGAGGGGCTCTTTGCCTACTGCCTACATTAGTTGTCTCTGAAATCAGTACTCATGGGCCTTGAGTAGTCTCATCAGTTGTGGTAAAGAAACTTTGGAGAGCATCCTGCCTGCCCACCCAGGGTGTGTGAAAGAGTCTTGAATGTTTGTGGCTTTAGGCATTTTACTGCCTGACACATCTCATCTTTTCCTGACTAAAATTCACATTTTTTTGCAGTCGCTTCAGGGCATTCACAGAAGGCTGACTCCACTTTAAAGAAATGGAAATGTTATAAATGCCAAACAACTCTGTGATTACTTACATGCAAATTTCCATTGTATCAGTCATTTACCTTATGGCAATCAAAAAGATAAGGTTAGAATTAAGCAAAAGGTCAAAAGTCAGCATTTTCTGCCTGAAAATAAGATGCCAATGAAAAATTCTCAACCAGCCCTAAGCTGAGTTCAGGTAAAACAATTGACAGATATCACACGTCCTTTCTTCAGATATCGGACATGAAGCTTTCAAAACTACAATGAAGTTGTTAAACACTGCCTTCCTGTGGCTTCTGAAAATATTTTCACTCCAAGTTTCACCATAAAAATGCACCACAGCAGAGCAATAGTTCCTGTGTTCCAGTAACAAAGTAATCCTCCCCCTCAGCTCATGGCAGTATAGCAGACCTATTCCACTAAATTCTTCACATTCTAAATCTTTAGGTAACTCTAGATGCTGGTCTTACTCATAGCACAGCCAATGAAAACAGAAGTACTTTAATTTTGATGGTACAGGACCAGATCCTTAGGCAAGGCATTTTATCAGCATTTTTAAAAACTGGGAATGAATGTAGTAAATAAATATATTTACTTGCCCTCTCTCAGACAATATACATTTATTCTCTTTTCTTTATTCCTTTTTTTGAGCAACCTATAATTTTTTAGCCTTTGGTTATCTTTTTTACCCTCCCATCTTATTTTTTTTATTGCTCCTTAGCTCTCCCATGCAAGACCAAGTTCTCTTCCTTTCTCCCCTTTATTAAAAAAAATTATTTTATAAGAGGATGCTGATTCTTTTCATCCTATGTTTCCCTTCCACAGTGTTTTAGTTTTACCATGCATAAACAAACACAGAGTTCTTCACAAGTAAAAGCAAGAAAAGATCTGTGTCTGCTTGATTTTCCTTCAGGGACAAGAAGAGCCAGTGAATAAGTAAATTGTATTCACTGGGTACCAAAGTACATTTTCTGAGTTAGTAGCAGTTCTCAGAGAATTTAGTTGTAGGAAATTGCTCAAATTTCACAGGCCAGTGGGCATAGGGTAAACTTAGTAGTAACAAAATGAGCAGGAAAGATTTTTCTCCCTCAAGGAAAGAGAGATAGTTAAAGAAAAATAATATAAAGCATTTGTTCAGTCAAAGAGTCTTACCCAGAAAAAGAAATGCTGAAAGGGAATAACAAATATGAGTAGCTAACCAACTAGTGGCTTCATCTAACTGCAAAAAAAAAAAAAAAAACCAACCAAAAACAATTAAATTTGATGTAGCAGTGGGATATCATGAAGCAGTATCCCTGCACTTGCAATATTGCACACTGATCTGAGCAGAACCTGACCTCAAAAATATGTTAAGCATTATAAGCAATTTAGGGAAAAAGAACGTGAATGGGAACTGAAGACGCCACTACACACACACACAATTGACGGAGTGTACAATGATTCCTAGTAAAAGGACAAAATTCATAGGCTATAATAAAAACTGCTGTTGATACGAGAAAAAGGAAAATCTATCTTGTGTGATGTCAAAGACTATAAATAAAACAATGGATCCAACCTAGGAAAGGAAGGAAAGCCTGGTGAATATTAGGGTAAAATGAAAGTTGTAAGATTATTTTATTCTGTGGCAAGTATTTGAAAAGAATATGTGAATTTGGGAATATACATACATTTTCAAAAACCAAGTGACCTATTAAACTTTATCTCACTTGAAAGATTCTGACAAATATATTCAGGGAATGAAATGTCATTAACTTCAATATCATTGATGCTTTCAACAAATAAAGATAATGTGGCACTTTGTTCCTATATAAAAAAATTATTAAATATTTTATTTAATACGTACATTATCATTGCCCAAATTATTTTGGATGAGAACTAAAAGAACTGAAGCATTTGAGGCCAACGCAACTCATTCTGCAGTGTTCTATTCCCTGCAGCGCGATGCAGAGACATTCACTTGCAACTGTAGCACTGTAATCTGCAAAAATACTCCAGGTTGTTCCATACCACCCATCTGAATTCTCCCATCCTCCCTTTGCAGAACTGATGGGGAGAATGATGCTCACTTTGTAGTGCAGGGCCAAAGTTAATTACACAGGGCTGTGGCTGGCTCGAATCTGCTCAGGATCCAGCATAGGACAACACTCACTGTGGGAGATGAACAGGACAACAGTCATTGGGAAATGAATGAGGAGCAGTACCCTGCTAATGCATGAGGTAACCATTAACTCAAGGGCAGTCACAGAGAAAGCTATAAAGCAGGTAAAATCAGTAGAGCATAGACACTATTTGCTAAGTGCCAGCTGTTAATCCAGGGTAGTGAGTTAATATCCAAAGGAAGAATTTGTTCCCACATCTCCCAGACAGATTGCACCTTACTGGGATATACGGAACCCAACCTGGTAGCAACAGTGAAGACGGTGCAAACAATGTTTTTTCCCGAGCTTTTCTGTTGTCTTTACCTGCATTTTATAATTCCTGGTTCCAGATAGTGATTTACGGCTTAGCTGTGGGGAAAAAAAAAAAAAAAAAGCATGATTTTTCTCCCTGTTTTGTAGCTATAATTTTTAGTTGTGATGCACAATGTATATCACAGCAAAAGCATATTGTGTTTTTGAGTGCTGCTGGAAAGGCATAGGCAGTACACTACAGTGACTTTTCCCAAGCACACTTTTCCCTATGGTGGTGCAGAGAAGAGACTGAAGCAATGCCAGGTCTTTTCTTCCTCGTTCTGCTGGGGATGCTGGGGACTGGCTGATACAACATGAGTTGTACTTTCATATATCATGTGGAAGGGCAGCCACCCTGTGTAAAACAGAATGGTGTGTGTTTCTGGGTTTCTACAGAGCAGTTCCTTTATTTTGATTTGCTTTAGCAGCTGTTTTTGAAACTAAATGAATTTAAGAAAGTGGTTCTGTTGCTTGCAAAGTGTTTTCAGCCAATCTTTGAGTAATCAGTCTGTAACACAAACTAATCTGAGCTGGTTTATTTGTTTATGTTAGGGGAAGATGAAGGAGTGTTTGGCGATGGCACTCACAAAGCACTCAGGATCTTTTACCATTTCTGATTCTCTAAAACTAGATTTTTAGCCTCACTACTGCAACTCATAAAGCCAAAGGGTTTGAATGTGTGTGTGCTTGTACACATGAACTCCTTAAGCTATTGGTGTCTGCATTCGTGGGGGTTTTTTGTCACCATTATTGAATCTGCCCCAGCTGGTGCTCAGGTTGTAACATGATGATGTCCTATATTTGTTCTTTATAAAAATAATTTGTCCAATTTATTATTGCAGCAATTTGATAATAACTGTTTATATAGTGTTTCTATATCTTTTGGAGTTAGCTTGGTACAGCTTTGACTTAACTGTCTATACGGTGTGCTCTTTGGAAAAGTTATCAACATACATGTTTTCATTTTACTCTTTGTCTTTTTTTCCTTTTAAGTAGGTAATTCTTAGAATTTACCTTTATATAATTTTATTGAAAATTAGGCTAAATATCATTTGGTTATGCAGTATCTTGGAGAAAAAAAATAGATGAGCCACTAAAGCAGACAGTTGCTGCCCCCGTGGGTCACTAGCACATCTTCAGACTGTGCACTGACTCTCAAATGGAGCAATTTTGTGTGATGATATTCACATTGTCCTTTATAACATCCTGAGTAGTGCAATATAGTACAGAAAGTGCTTCCATCTCTTAGGGAGAGAAGTTCCTTTTCATTTTCTGTCTAAATAACTGACTTTTTAGGTCTTGAATTCATCTACATACCTTACCTTTTCTGCACTAATTAAAGGTCTGCTCTTGTTAGATATTATCTGCAGGCAACTGAGACAGATAGGCAGTTCTGCAGGGTGATTCATCCCCCCTCACCCTACTGCTGAGGATTGGAGATAAACTCGAGAGGTTCCTTCAGAGAGAGTCTATGACAACTGCGTTCCTAAAGAAGGCACCTCAGCCAAATGCCTGAAGTTCCCTGGGTAAAGTGCTCTGTGGCATCCAATTAGTACAATCTTAACCATTTATGTGTTAGGTCTGTAGACCCAGCTATATGTCCATGACTTACTGAGTCATTAGTAGAGGGAGAAGTTATTTCCTGGCAAGGATAAATCTACTAGATAGATGTTGTACATCGATGGAATGAGTCATGCTCCAGGGGTTTCTGTCTTTTCCTGTCAATGATAAAGAGCGTCTGCAATAACTACCTCAGAGCAAGGACATAACTTTTAGATGGATGAGAGAAAGCCCATTCTAAGCGATAAAGGAAAGTATCAATTTGGCAGCTTAATAGTCATCTTTCAGCTTATCCAGTAGGATAAAGTCGACAGCAGGATGCAAACTTCACTGTAATGTTATGTGAGTATCATTTGAGGTTATTAGGTTCCAATTTGCCTGAAGAGTGGGAGAATAGCTCAGTCTTCATTGTCATTAACTCAATTACTTTCAGCAGTACCACAGATTTTATGACATAGCACTGAACAGTCACTACACCAATTTTATGTGATGAAACAGGTAGATTAGATACCTAACTAGATAGATTGGAATTGAACTTTCATCTAAATTGTGATACCATGATAAAGGAAAAAAAAAATTCAACTGTAGATACTTTAACTCCATTAAGAGTAGAGATGGAGAAAGGACCAGTATTGTTCAAGTATGGGATAAAGGCTATAGTTTAAGGAAGATTTTAATGTTCTCAATTCTTCATCATGTTTTTGATAAAAATGCCTGCAATTAATTTTTACTCTTTGGGGGTTTTATATATATCTTAGGTTGATAGATTTAAAATCCTTTAAATGTCCTAACAATTCTGTAATCAGATTGCATGCAAGAGGGAACAACTGGCTTTTACGCTGAAAAATTCCTTGCAAGGCTACACAGACCAGCCTTGGACAATTTTCTTAATATTGACTTTTGTGGTCTTGGATGAGTTCTGAGTGCAGAAGCAAGATCAAGTGTGAGTTTAGAGTTAAACTCATACTAGTGTTACTGGGGGCAGTGTGCGGAAATTCAGTTTGGTTTTGTTCAAGGAGGCAATACATGAGCCTAAACCAAAAGTTTTCACCTCAGAAATTGGAAAAAAAAGCCTGTATTTTTAAACATAGCCATTAATTCTCACTAGTGCATTGTCTAAGTATCTATTTTGAGTTTAGTATTTAAAATTTCTGAATTAGCCTTACACTGGCTGAGGCAGTGTAAGTTTTTAATGCTTCTGGATACAAATACATGGCACTGGAGACTGGAAGGAATTCTCAAAATTACTTTGTTTCTCATATTTCTATGCTGGTTTGCAATGAAAATGTGAGCAGCCTTTAAAGGCTCTCCAGTGGGAGAGGATTGTCCTGCTCTGCTCTGCACTGGGGCGGCCTCACCTTGAATATCGTGTGCAGTTTTGGGCGTCACAATATAGGAAAGATATTGAGCTATGAGAGAGTGTCCAAAGGAGGGCAATGAAGATTTCGAAGGGCCTTGAGGGGAAGCTGTTGAGGAGCGGCTGAGGGCACTTGGTCTGTTCAGCCTGGAGAAGAGGAGACTGAGTGGAAACCTCATTGCAGTTACAACTTCCTTGTGAGGGGAAGAGGAGGGGCTGGTGCTGATCTCTAATCTCTGGTGACCAGTGACAGGACGCAAGGGAATGGCCTGAAGCATATGTAGACAACACTCTCAGGCACATGGTGTAATTCTTGGGGCTGTCCTAGGAGCTGGACTTTGATGATCCTTGTGGGTCCCTTCCAACTCAGGAGATTCTGTGCCTTGTCTCTCGAATCAATATATTGCCTGACATACCTGCAGCCAAAAAGTATTCTGTATTTCTCATCAACTAAACTAAAGAAAATAATTCTAAATCAAAGAGATGTTTGAGTAATGTAGAATTCAAAGAATACAATCCTGAAAGGGTCCTCTCGAGGTCATCTGATTATCCCTTGCCTTCTAAAGTTAGGGATTAGTTATACCTACAACTTGCTTTAAAGATTCCCAACTCTTCTACACAAAGTATTCCACTGTTTATCTGCTCTTACTGCTACAAGGCTTTCTAATACTCAATTTCAGGTTTTTTTAATGAGTTTGAGATTCATTAGTCCTTGTCTAACCCCTAGTGGACATGGAGAGCATAAATGTTCCTTCATCCCTTTTAATCCTTTTTCCATTTCATGCCAGGAAATACTATTATCATGTTTTCCTAATAACCTTTGAAGAAATGTCCTTCCTTTCTTCCATCTAAGCTAAAAATCTTAAAAATTCTAAGGCATCAACACAATGCTGTATTTTCTAGACTTCTATTGATTTCCATGTTCTGTTGCATCTTTGTTGTTCTACTCGGTTGATAACTTCTACCTTGATATAAATTTTTGCATATCTCTCTGCTCAGTTGCATCCAACTTTCTCCTGGTCATTCCTTCCATGTGAGAATAAGGTTTTTGTGGTGGTTTGACTCTGGCTGGATTTTAAATACTCACTAAAATCACTCTCTCACTCGCCTCTGCACCCAGACAGAGAGGGAAAAAAAGAGTTAAGGATTCTTGCGTAGAGATAACAGCTGGGAGAAGTCACTTACTTGGCAAAACAGATTCTATGTGGGGTAAAACTTAAATTTATTGCTAACAGGATAAGAGCTAAAGAGTGAGAATTAAAACAGTCTTAAAACACCTTCAGCCCTCACCCCTCCTGTTCTTAATTTTCTCTCCTCTCCCCTCAGCAGTGCAGGGAGACAAGAAAGGGGAGTTGTAGTTAGTTCTTGTTTCCCATGGTGTGCGCTCAGGTCTCAGCACCCCGATGGTCCTCCATGGGCTGCAAGGGGACAACTTGCTTTATCATGGTCTTCACCACAAGCTACAGGGGAGCCACATCTCTGAGTCTTTCCCCTGCTTTGGTGGGGTCCCTCCCACAGGAGACAGTCCTTGATGAACCTCTCCAATGTGAGTCCATCCCTCGGGCAGCAGTTCTTCCCAATCTGCTGTCCTGTGGGTCACTCCTCCATGGGGTGCAGTCAGGTTTCTGCACCCCCATGGTCTTCCATGGGCTGCAGGGGGACAGCCTGCTTCACCATGGTCTTCACCATAGTTTACAGGGGAGGTCACAGCTCTGAGTCCTTCCCTTGTTCCCGTGGGGTCCCTCACAGGGCCACGAGTCCTACCCAATAAAAACTTGCTCCAGTGTGGGTTTCTCTCTCCATGGGCCACAGGTCTGCTGCAGGACTCTGCTCCATCCTCAGGCCTCCCATGGAGTCACAGTCTCCTTCATGCACCCACTTGTTCCACCATGGGCTCCTCCATGGGCTGCAGTGGGGTCCCTGCACCCTCCATGGGCTGCAGGGGCCTCAGTTCCAAGTCCTTCCCCTGCTCCTTCCCCTCCTACTGCACTGACCTTCATGACTACATTGCTGTTCTCATGTTCTGCTCCACTCTTCCCGGGCTGCAATTTTTTCTGCCCAATAATCTCCTCTGTTCTTAAATATGTTGTCACAGAAGTGTTACCGTGCTAATTGGCTCAGCCTTGGCCAGCAGTAGGAAGTCCCTCCTGGAGCTGGCTATCACTGGGTCTTCACAGGACAGGAGAAGTTTCTAGCAGCTTCTAACAGAAGCTACCCCTATAGCCCCCCCTGCTACCAAAATTGAACAACATAAACCCATGACAGTTTCTTTGCATCGTAGGCCAGAGGTCTGGCACACCTATAGGACATCTGTGTTGTGAGCAACACTATGAAAAAAATAACACTGGTCTGAAAATACAGATAAGGCTCTAGTAGGATCTTGAAGAGGCTGTGCATGCTGAGCTGACATGTAATTTTATTGCTGATCAACACACACAGAAGAATGTATTCACCTTTCTGCAGTTTTACCTCCGACTGCATGTACACATCACACTAATGAACAGAATTATTGCTACATGCCTCTAGCAAACAAGAGTTACCCAGTGGGCAACCGGGCATTCCCATTTGGTGGGGTTTTTTACATTTTTTTTTATACCTATGCATTTTCCTGATTATTTTTCTTTATTTCCTTGGAAGCAAATTACTTCAGTGTAATCTTTCTGCTCATATACAAACCAGTATAGAAATATTTACAAGCAAGAAGAAGCTGTTTTATGCCAAAGGAACATTGTAAATTATTAATGTAATTCAAATGAGTGGCACATTTTGGATTAATGGCAGTTAAAATTTGAGAGACAAAGGCACAATCTGAACTCAGTCTAGCCACTTCTGTTAGGGATAACAGCTTCTACAAATACATCAATAGCAAAGGGAGGGACAAGGAAAACCTCCATTCTTTGTTGGACATGGGGGGAACATAGTCACCAAAGATGAGGGACAGGCTGAGGCACTTAACACCTTCTTTGCCTCAGTTTTCAACAGTAAGACAGGTTGTCCTCAGGACAACTGGCCTCTGTAGCTGGTAGACAGAGACAGGAAGCTGAATAGCCCCCCTGTAATCCAGGAGGAAATAGCAACCTGCTGAGCCACTTGGATCCTCACAAGTCTGTGGGACCAGATGGGATCCCTCCTAGGGTGATGAGGGAGCTGGCAGAAGAGCTCGCCAAGTCACTCTCCAATAATTTACCAACAGTCCTGGCTCACTGGGGAGGTTCCAGGAAGTTGGCGAATGTCATTTCAATCCACAAAAGGGCTGCAAGAAGGACATGGGAAACTACAGGCCCATCAGCCTGACCTCGGTGCCTGGCAAGGTTATGGAGCAGATCATGCTAAGTGCAATCACACAGCACCTACAGGATGGACAAGGGATCAGACCCAGCCAGCACGGGTTTAGGAAGGGCAGGTCCTGTCTGACCAACCTGATCTCCTTTTATGATCAGGTGACCCACATGGTGGATGAGGGGAAGGCTGTGGATGTGGTCTATCTGGACTTCAGCAAAGCCTTTGACACCATCTCCCACAGCATACTCCTGAAAAACTTGGCAGCCCACAGCTCGGAGAGGGGCACTCTGTGGTGGTTTAGGAACTGGCTGATGGCCGGGTCAGAGAGCTGTGGTAAATGGTGCTGCATCCAGCTGGCAGCCAGTCACTAGTGGTGTCCCCCAGGGATCAGTGTTGGGCCCAGTCCTGTTTAATATCTTTATTGATGATCTGGATGAGGGGATTGCATTAGCAAATTTGCAGATGACACCAAGCTGGGGGGGAATGTTGATCTGCTGGAAGGCAGGAGGGCTCTGCAGAGGGACCTGGACAAGCTGGAGAGATGGTCTGATTCCAATGGGATGAGTTTCAACAAGGCCAAGTGCCAGGTCCTGCACTTTGGCCATGACAACCCCCTGCAGCACTACAGGCTGGGCACAGAGTGGCTGGAGAGCAGCCAGGCAGGAAGGGACCTGGGAGTTTGGGTTGACAGGAAGCTGAACATGAGCCAGCAGTGTGCCCAGGTGGCCAAGAAGGCCAATGGCATCCTGGCCTGTATCAGGAACAGTGTGGCCAGCAGGAGCAGGGAAGTGATTCTTCTCCTGTACTCAGCGCTGATGAGGCCACACCTGGAGTACTGTGTCCAGTTCTGGGCCCCTCAGTTCAGGAAGGATATTGAGGTGCTGGAGCAGGTCCAGAGAAGAATAACAAGGCTGGTGAAGGGCCTGGAGCACAAAACCTATGAGGAAAGGCTGAGGGAGCTGGAGTTGTTTAGCCTGGAGAAGAGGAGGCTCAGGGGAGACCTCATCACTCTCTATAACTACCTGAAAGGAGGCTGTAGCCAGGTGGGCGTCAGTCTCTTCTCCCAGGCAACCAGCAAGAGGACAGGAGGGCATGGTCTTAAGCTGTGCCAGGGGAGGTTTAAGTAGTATATTAGGAAGAAATTATTTACAGAAAAAGTAATCAGACATTGGAATGGGCTGCCCAGGGAGGTGGTGGATTCACTGTTCTTGGAGGTTTTTAAGATGACACTGGATGTGGCACTTAGTGCCGTGATCAAGTAACCTCGGCGGTGTTGGATCAAGGGTTGGACTTGAAGATCTCAGAGGTCTTTTCCAACTCAGTTGATTCTATGATTCTATGATTCTGCTCTGGCCCACAGAAGGTGACATGGATTGAGTCTAAAAAAAGTGAATCAGTAACTCTGGACGAGTTCTTATAAAATGGTCACAATGAAAATCTTCTTTCTTTCTCTGCTCTAGATGGGTACTGAATGCTTTAGCATTAATCATGTGAACACTTCCTTCTGTGTAGAGCTGCAGCAGGTATTTAGGGCAGGATGTATCTTCATTGACTGTAAATCTATTCCTGAGATACCCCACAGTAGTTTATAGATAATTATGGGTTATAAAACTGTTTGAAGTAGCAAATAAAAGATGATCCACCAAATATGGTTGCAAACTGGTTGTGTATCCTGTGGTAATTGGAAGTGATTTACTTCTTTGAAAATTAATTATTATTTCCCTAAGCTTTCCTTAAAAAATTAGTATGATAAAATCTCACTTTATGAAATAGAACACTCTAACTATTGTCTAACCCATTAGTAAGTTCTTCTTTTACCTAGGAGCATATGAATTTGAAAGTAATATAACAGCAAAGAAAGAGATGCTTCTTAACATTTTTCATTGCTGATATAATATTCAGAGTGGGATTCCTACATTTGCATGATTTCACCAGCTGCAAGGTCTTTCCCCTTTCCTCAGTAAAGTGATAATTTCCTTTATGTTCAGAGAAGTGTCTGTCCTAGACGATTTACTCTGTTAGCTCAACACAGAAGCAAGAAAATAGCAAAAAACCACCATCTAAAACAATCCTACACAAAGCTTTTTAACTTTTTAATCTCTGTATTACTCTTATAATATGTTTCATAATGATCTGATCACAGGCGGTTTTATTAGCAAGTTCAAATATCTATATGGTCTGAAAAGTGGAATTGGAAATAAGTAGTTCACTCTGTTTTACACAGGCATTCAGGAGGTTCATATATCATCTTTATATAGACAGTTCCAAGTAGAGTCAAGCATAGAAAAAACTGTAATAGTTCTCAAATGACTAGTTGAAGAGTATAAAAAATACCCTCCAGAAATTCTATTTCTATATTGCAAAGAATGAAACTATTGGAAATCAAATGTAGTCTAGACATGAAATTCTCATGGAAACTGCTATTTCCTAAAGCTATTCCTCTAGGGCCTAAAAATATTGGATATTGCTATCTTGAAGTGTAGTGCAATTTTTATGGCATACAACAACATTTTAAGACTATGCAAGATAAATAACCCGTGAACGCTGACACTGCTGCCTAGATTCACCATTTCACTTACCATGGGTCTTCCTGAATGTATTTTGGCACTAGCCTTTATGACTCCAAGTAGTTCTTTTCATGTCTTTAACATGTCGATTGCTAGCCTGGGAAAACACTTACCTTTTCTACACTGCTTTGCAATCCAAATGAACTGCTACCTCTGTAGCTTTCAGAAGTCATTTAAATTAGTTTCCCAAGCAGGTGAAGCAGTTCCAAGGAAGTTTATTATGCAGATTTTCTTTAAGGCCGCATTCCAGCTGTGTTAGGTGTGGAAACTCACTGGTATGGGAGCTAGCAGGTAAGCAACCTCCTACCCCAGTCCCCGTGAAAAGTCTTGACTTTTTATTTTTAATTCAAATTCAGGTAATCATTTTCACACAGAACATTTATAGTCTACTTTAATTGGCACTTTTCTCACCAGGCTTAGTAAATTGGACTCTCAGGTTTTGAAGGTAAAAGACAAAAGGATCTGTTGCCTCAAGCATTCCTATAATCTGAGACTCCTATTTATTTAAATCACCCATTTTTTCAAAGTTATTTTAGAAGTGCATAAAGACTTTGTCAGACTGGACTTAAAATTACTTGTATTGTTGTTCTTAATATGGAAATCACAAGCAAATCTGGGTCTGATGTCTCACTCTGGTAGAAACAAATAAGGAGTATCTTCTAGCAATTTCTGCAAGATGGACAAACTATTTCTAGACAGATCTAGTTAGAAATAGTAGTTTATTTCTAATTTCTGCAGAAGGGATATGTAAGCCAGCAACAGGTAAAGAAAATAAACAAAAGAGGCTTCTGGAGCCCTTGAATTTCTTGTAATACAGGGCAAAGATGGATCATAACCTTTTAGTAATTACATCTCAAAACTTCCTTCCAGTGCACCAGTAGTTAAAGCAAAGCTGTAATGAGTTTTAACTGTCCTTGAATTCACAGAGTGGGGGGGGAGGGGGAAAGAAGACTCAGTAGACAAGGTTTGAATGCTCACGAGAAACTGCAGATTTAACTCCAAGATGATCTTGGAATAAAATCCTTGAGATCAAAGTCTGACTCAAGTTAATACATGCAAAGGTGAGGAGAACAAAAAAACCTATCAGTCAAATACTCTGTGAAGTACTACTGCATGGGAACTGTTTGATCAAACAATTTTTTGACAGCAAATATCAATCTGTTTAAAAAAAATCATAAAAAAAAAAAAGACAAAAAAGACCTGACAGAAACTAGTAGGGAACGTAACAGTTCTTAAAGAAATTAATCTAAGTCCACATTGACTGGCCAAATACTCTTTCTTGGAGTTGGAAACAAGCGTAGCAGCAGCAGATGCACTGATGTGCCTGCTCCAGTAAGATATAGCTGAGGGTGATTTTGGCTGAGGAATGCTGCCTACATCTGTGTGGTCTCTGCTGCACAAGTATAGAGCTTCTAGCTGAGAGACGGGAGGGGACTGTAACTCCTTCAGTCAGCCCAGACAGAGATGGGAGAGCTTATTTCCAGGTACTCTCCTTCCTCCTCTCCTTCCTCCTTTTACACAACCTGTTGCGAAAGAATAACCAAGAAACAAAGCTTCCTGCCTCGTAAGCCTTGCGTGTATCTTTGCCTGCGGCAGTGATATGTCTCTTTATTTGGAATGAAAGCCAATATTATTTACCAAAGATAGTTTATTGCTGGTCAGTATCATCTGTCATGTTTTCTACCCGATATTATTCTCAGTAACTATGGGTAATAAAAACATTAGTATTTTCGAAAAAAGTGAGTGAAGAACATTAACATGGGTTTTGCATGTGTACCACATAAATAGTACCCAGGTGGATTATATTTCCATAACAGAAATGTTCTGGCCTGAAGACACATTCCAGTACAAAAAAGTAAAGTCTGCCAGCTGAGAACAAGAAGCTGGATTTGCTGAAACCCAGTAGTCCTGGTATCGTAGGCCTGGTATCCTACACAACAAGAGTTCTGGAGTACAGGGAACACTGCTAAGTGCCTCTTGTACTCTCCACTATTTACAATGACAAGGTTGGTTAAGTTCCCATTCTATGCTGTTGTGGTGAGGACGTGTGCTTCTCCCTCTTCTCCCCAAGTGTGCTCTGAATCTGTCCATGTGGGAAGGATCCTTTCCTAGATGACCACATCAGTGTGCATAGGCCAGTGGGCTTACTCTTACTAAAGGCATGATCTGAAATATCCACTGTATTAATGAATGTGGGCTCATTGTATAAATTTGCAGAGATGCACCAGAGCTACCTGAGTTGTCTGGGTTTTCATTGGTGAAACTTTGGGATGAGATAAACCTCAGAAGCATGCTGTGCTATTGCTGTTGGTTTTAGATGGAGTTTAGGTTCCTAAACCTTTTTCCACCTGGGCTGAGTGAGAAAGGGTATCTCTTTCTTTACTCTCTTAAAGCTACTGCTTTCAGTATGTCCACATGACACACGGGAAACTATCTTTCTTGACATGAAACAATTTCACTCAGATTGCTTTTAGCTTTCACATTGGAAGGTATAACTTGCAAGTGCCTTGGCATAGAATGACATACAAGACAATGAGACATGAATGGCAATCAGGTAAATAAGAAAATTCTTATTTACTAATTTTTACAATGCCAATTGTCATGGCAGCTTGGCAAGGGATTAGAAAGATTTAAATATAAATTAGATCTGTCATTCTCAAAATGAAAATGAGTAAGGTATTCAAAATTGTAGGGGAAAAAAAGGCAAAAAAGCCTACTGTGTTGCCTCTAAAAGCTTAGATCTGAACTCTGGAAGGCACTGAGTGCAAGCCACATTGTAGGAGGCCTACCAGGGGAGAGCTGTGCTGCTCTTCCCCTGTGCTGCACAGAGAAGCACAAGTCAGAGGTAGCCTTGCATATGCAAATGTGCCAGAACAGGAAAAAATTGCAACTGCAGGAATGTGGTGCTTTGTCCAAACTAAAAGCTCTGCAGAGAAAGGAACAGCAGAGCTGCTCTGCAAACCAAGTATGGGACTGAAACCTGCCAGTTCTGTACATGGTGGCTTTTAGACTTAGAAGGTGCAGTGTAGAACTATCCCACATGGAGACCATCTCAGGCCCTAAAAATAGTCCAGACAAACTAAAAATGTCCTGTGCTGAATAAATATACTGCAATTTCCCGTGCTTTACCATTTTCAAAATCCAGGCTGGTGTATCTGAATTTATTTATTTTTTTTTATATATATATATACATATATATACTATATATATATATATAGTACCCTGCAGGTAAACCATTTTATTTGGAAATAAGGGGAAACTCTTCCTTGGTCTCCAGTGCAGAATACAGACACACCTCCCAAGCTGCAAGAGTGCAGTGGACAGTGGGAGCTGTCAGAGTGTCCTGAACTGCTGTAATGCAGAAGAGGGCTCTGGTGCATTCAGGACATACTTCCACCTGGAAAGTTTACATGCACACAGGAAGGAAAATATCCTCTGAAGGTTAAACAACAGTATGCTCCCAAGCTCCCTGGTTTTGTTATATGCTTGATGTACATCCTGGGGCGAGTGCACTGATTTCCATTTCTCTTCCCCAGTGCCCTGGTTTCTACAGTAGGGAAACCTGGTGACAAAGGCCAGAATTGAGACCATGTGTATTCAGGTCAGATCCTTGACACAGATGCTCAGATAGTAAGATTTGAGGATGTCTATAGTACGTGCCTGTTGATCAGATCTCATGCAGACCTTGATCCTAGAAAAAGTAAGATTTACAGCTTCACTAGCATGAAAAATGGTTCTTTCAAACAAAAGAGAACACATGTAATAGTTGCTTATGATGTCCCACCTCTGTAGGTAGCTGAACCCTGTACCAGATAGAGGGGTTCAGTGGAGTCAAGCCATAGTTCTCAAAAAACAGAATTCTTTAGGCTGGAGCTGACAACAAACTGTGGAAGATATCTAGAAAATCTTGACTAAAGAGAAAAGAGAGGTAAATCAAGATAAAGGCAAGTGACAAATTTATTCCTACATGGGGAAAGCAAATCTTAGATGTGCACAGGACACGCCAAGTGCACATGGTGATAACTAGAACTTCTGGAGTAAACTGAGCTCCCATACCTTTCCTGCATGGGATAAAACCCTGCCCAGGTCTGACTGCACGTGAGGGCAATGCTCACCAATGTCAAGAATCCTGGGAGCAAGTTATGGGAGCCAGCCCCACGTTGTGATGGGCTGAAGGAAAAGTGTCCTGAGGGATGTAAATTGGAGGATGGGCTCTGTCCCATGGCTATGTGGGTGAGCATGATACAGAACAGGTCATTCTGCCTATGGTTTGTGCAAGTTAGGATGGGCACTTTGGAGAAATGAAGGTTGGATTTGGAGGTGTCCCAAGACAGAGAATGAGAAGAGGACCTCATTGAAGTGTGGGAGAAGGGGATATGGTTTGTGCAGAGTAGGAACTGACATGTGTGATTGAGGATCAGAGGATAGCTGCTGAGAAATATGTTACAGGTGCCTTAATGACTTGTTCTCCTGAGACATGAAATGGTGCCAGGGATGTAGGATTCACCTCAGTAGAATCAGACTGGCAGGAGAGCAGAAGATGTGTGGAGAGAAGGGAAGGGACATACCACATCTTCAGCTCAGCCCCCTGCCTCTCTTCACTCCACCATGTGCCCTTAGCCTAGCAACCTATTTTGGCAAAATCACAATGTTGATTTTGTGCCAGTCATTAATAATGGGATTAATTCCTCCATGCTTCAATCTTAGGTCAGCCAAGTTCAATTTTTGTTTACACTGCCTAGAAGTTTTGGGCCACCCTCTGCCTTCGCACATTAGGCATCCTATTTTTTTATTTCTAATGTTCAGTGGTATAAACTGTGTGGTGTTTGCAGATCTTTACCAGCTTCTCTTCCCATCTGGGAAAATGTGTCCTCTATTAGTAGCTGCCAGCTGTGGCTCTTCTATTATTTCATCTTCTCCTGCTGCCCCACTGCCAGCAGGAACACAATCCAATTTGTGTTATATCAAAGTGAAATCAGGAGCCACCCAACAGCCACACTGATGATTTGGAGGAGCACAGAAATGTTTAGGACCAGGTTACTGGGTTGAATACAGCTCATTCAGTAGCAACTAGAAATGGTTAGTACCTGCTGATGGGCTGGCAGCTGTGGGGTGTGATTCTGGTGGCTCTACTCCGGTTGCTAACGTACAGATGTCCACATCATAAAACCCCAAACAAAAAGTAATGGTGTTGCTGGCAGCCTCAGCAGGCAGTGAGGCTGTTCTTACACTGAGCAGTGCCCACAGAGAAGCCCAAGAGTACTGGAATGAATAATTTTCAGACCATCCCTCTGTGGGGTTTGTTGTGAGGATGAGAACCATCTACATCAGTAATTGCAGGTCTTGTTTTGAAAGAAATAGTTTGATGATAGAAGCCAGAGGGGCTGTTGCTGGAAGTAGGAGACAATCTGGTAGGTTAATGAAGTGTGAAGAATGAACGATTTGATCATTGTTCTTTGCACCTCTTTTCTTTTTGTTTCTCATACTTCTGTTTCTCCTCAGCCTTCCTTGGCTTTATTCTGTTCTCCATCACTTCCACCAAGTACACTAATGCTTCATTCAAATGTTGAGAATTATTTCACTTCTTTATTTAATACTGCAGCCAGCAAGAGCTGGTGTATTCTGGGAGGAAAACCCTATTTGGATAAGGAAGGGAATGATAGACCAAAAATGAATCCTAAAGATGCCAGGTGGGATTCTGGCTGCAAGAATCCTGTGGAGTGGATCCTGCATCATAAAGATGCAACATCTTAGGAGAGAAAGCTGCTGCTACACATGAAGTGGGAAAGTCTTGTGGTCCACAGCTTGGACTGAAACAGCAATGGCAACCCTGAGTCCCTCTGCAGTAATTTGACCTATATAGTCTAACTACTGTTTATCTTATTTTCCTTGCTCTTTTGACACATAAAGCTGGCTGCCTATTTTTTACAAATTAAAAGCAGGAAGAATCCAACCCAGACAAAAACATATTTTAGCATTGACATGGAAAATTTCAAAACTTTATTTTCATTTTTTCTAGACCTTTACCAAACAATATTGTTTTAAAATTATTATGTAAAATAAGTATAACATATTGTAGGATGTTACTGAGGAATGAAAATATGTGTTTTGAAAAGTTCTATTCCATCTTCTTTCTTCAGCATAGCAAATGCCTTTAGAGTATTTTTCTTATAATTTTAGAATAGTTTTATTAACAGATATTTCGAAATATTTTTTCTAAATAATTACCTAAAATAATTTTTCTACAGCTGAACTTTAAAAATTAGATAACTGAATATTTTTACTATTTTCTAATTTTGGAGGGTTATCATTAGATACATTTAAGCAGGATACGTCAAGAAGTACCGAAAACTCAGTAAAAATATTTCACAAACATGATATATGACTTCTAAAACAACAAAAACCTTTCAATATAGAAATTAATATCTTGACACTGAAATTGATTCCAAAGCCAAAATTGTTTTTATGCTGGGGAATAAGAAAAATGCTTTTTAAATTGCCATATTGCAAGTATAACAGAGTCTACAGCTCAAAACTGCTCTAACCCATGGCACTGCCTGCCATCCCATTGCTGAGGGAAGCCCTCAATCCAAAGTGCTGTATGAGCATAATCAGAGCTAGGAGTTTAACAACAAGTGGAAGGTTCTTTAATTATCTTTATGTTGGTGTTAACAAACCCTGCATCAGCATCTGCTAAGGATGCTCCAGTGGTCCTGCCCAGATCTCTGTGAGAGCAGTCAGAGAGTCAGTGTGGCACTCAGCTCAGTGATCTCCAAACATGGTAACCTCGGTATCTGCTCTCTAGCACAGAACCTCTTCCTTCGACCTAGTTTCCTGCTCGGCATGGATCCACCGCCTGGGGGTACTCCACACTCCGGCAAAGCAGAACACAGTTTTGATCCCCCCTCCCCCCACCTCTGCATAGCCATGAAAAAAATTTTTACTTCCATTGGACAGGTCACTGCTACATCAAAAAACAAAATTTAGTCAAACTGTACTTCTTACTGTAGAAAAAAAAGGAACTCTTTCATAGAATTTGTTCAGTAAACTATAGAACATGGTGCAAGACCTCTAACAGGCAATGTGCAATCAGCTGTCTCAGCAGACACCTTTAATCAACTACCCTATAATTATGCTAAGGCTTTCACAAATGACAAATCCCAATTGGCTGGGCCAGAGCCCTGCCTTTCTAGTCAAAGATAATTGTTTTGTTCACTCACCTGTTCATTCATTCCAGCAAGACCTGACCTGTCTGGAGGTGAGTATTTACTGATTATTTTTATGTTGTTTAAATTTTTATTTTTAAATTCAAATCTCAGAGAGAGAAGGTAAATTTTGGTAGGACTTTCCAGAAAGATTGTCAGACATCATGAGGTGCAACAACCACTTTACCTGTGTGTTACACACACTGAGCTGTGTTTGACACTATCACCTGTTTCTCTCTCAGCATAGTTTAAGGTGGTTTTTGTCAACGCAAATGATTCATTGAACTATCACACGCACACAAAATTACTTATTAACTGCACATATATAGCTGTCAGAAGTATGGAGTAAGACCTATCTCTCCAGATAAACAAAATTTTTAAAACAATCTTGCTTTAAGTAAGTCTTGCTTCAAACTATCTAGGTTGTTAGTCTAGGCAATTTTTCTTAGTGGGTGGGAATATGTTGCCTTTACAGGTAAGTGTAGGCTAATAGGGATTTTTCTTCTTTAGGAGTCTACCGGAATAAACTTATGCCTGTGAAAGCTTAATAAGAAGTTACTTGTCCCCAGTGAATGCTCCTAATCAGGGGTGAAAGAAAAGACACCTGCACGTTTTCAGCCTTTCAACACCGGTAAATGATATGTTGCAGTGTAATAGTTTTTGAATGAAGCCACAGGCAGGCAGCACAATCTGAGGCAAGAGGTTTGAGTCAGAGTTGCCTGGAAGCAATGGAGCACGTGCTGGGCAGTCCCCCACAGGTGTGGGCTGGCCGTGGGTATCCACTGAAGCCTCCCAGGAGGGGAGTGAGGATATGGGCAGCCAGAGCCAGGCCTGAATGGAACATGCTGTCCAAGTCCTAGCTCCCGTGCAAGTGGTCCAAACTCACTCTCTCACCATGACAGATGTTAAGGTCTTTTAACCTTAAAAACGGTAGACATCATTGTGTTTCTCAGCTTTGCTGTTTAGTCAAAGTTTGTGAGCGTTTGCAGGTTGTGTCAGTTAGAAGGAGACATGGTGATGGGGTCAGGTATCCCAGCTGTATGTCCACAGGGACAGCACCAGCTTTGCCGCCCTAAGCGGTGTCCTGCCCAAACAAACAGAAGTCGCTGTTTGCTCAGCTCAGAGCCTCAAGCCCCTGCTTTTAACTCTCGCCTCTAAATCCTTTTCCTCAGGCTTTCTCCAAGGGTTATGCTAATGTGCTTGCTCAGGCAGGCCCAGCTGCGCTCCTTTCTTCTTTTCAATTGAAACTGTTAATTCTCTCCACACTCACTTCCCAAAACAATGCTTGATAATGCTAATGTCTCCTTCATAAATCACCGGTGTGGTGTTCTGCATAGCTTTGTACTCGCTTTTGTTTTGATACTTTTACATCTGCTTTCCCATCTCTCCCACTTATCTCCAGGGATGGGTGGCAATTAGACCAGCTCCTCGGTATTAGTAGGTTTACCGAAATAACAAAAGGCTGTGTGAGGACTGTGAATAAACAGCAGGTGAAAAGAGACACTGTAGGAAAGAGAAATTACTCTTGAGGCAAGGTTTATTTCTTTACTGCAGTTTCATATTTTCCTCAGACTATATTTATTTATATATAATCACCTGGGAGAAAGGAATATGGAATGAATTGAAGTCCCAGGAGAGGAAGATTAAAAAGAGAGACCATTCAGGTACTGCAAAAGAGAACTTGAAACTGCAACTGTGAAGACACATGTTAATGTACAAGCTGGTATTGAGGTTAATAATACATATTTATTTCCAAGGATAATTTGCTTTGAGGACTTCCCCCCACCTCCGCCTCCTGTTGCTCTAGGAGCACACTGCATGGAGCGTGGCTACTGAAAATCCGGGAACAATTTCACCAATTCAGGTTCATTTACCCCAGAGGCATATGTGCTCCCTTACTTTTGAAAGGGAATGTCACTAATGTCTTTCTTGAAGATTCCATTTTTTCTAAAAAAGAGGACATAATTTTGTGACTGAAACAGTTTCACATACAGAACTGACTGCTGTGTTAATTTTAATACTGCAGTGCTTTCAAGGATTAATCAAAAGTCTATTCCGGTCTCTTCCCCAGGCATTCTCCAGAGCAATCTCCCTTTTCCAAAGGCACAGCTACTTTTGCTACAGTGTAGATAAATTTTTTTTTCCATAATCCCTAGATTAGGGAAATGATTTCTTGGGGAAAAATATATTTTTAACACAGATGTGAAATGCCATCTGCTTTGTAAAGAAATGTATCGCAATTATTTCTGTGCTGCATGAAGGCTTAGAAGGAAAGAATATTGTATATTTTTCTGTTTAGTTCAGACTTTGGTTTTCAAAATAGTATTCATAGGGGAGATGGATGATGATTATTCTGGTTTATTAATAGTGTATTATAATCCTCCATATTATAGGCCACCTTTGATACTGTCTGCACACTTGTAGATATAATACTGTCTTGTTTTGAAGAGCTCACTGAGAAGATCTAGCAAACTTCTTAGGAAGCCTGTTCTCAGGAAGTAACTCCAAGTTCACAGTGATCTGCACTACAGCTCTTTGCAAAAACTGCTGTCCAAAAGAGTTAAAAATGATATTGGAATACAAGATACTGCTGTAAAAAACCTGATATTCGGCAACTTAGGTGGAATTTGAAAGCATTATCTTAATGAAATTATTCAAATTTATTTAATTTAGTTGGTTAATAACCCCAGTGGGTATGTGACTAGATGACCTTTAAAGGTCCCTCTTAACTCAAACCATTCTACGATTCTATGAAAATTCAACCTACTACTTTGAGTAGTCGTCAGAGGGAAGAAGAGTTTGAATATACAGGCCCAAAGAAAATTGAGGTTGTTTTTTTTTGTTTATGTTTATTTTTTGAAGGCTTCTAATTAGAATTATTCAAGAGAGTTCAGTGTAAGATAGAGAAAAACATATTTTACTAAAATCAAAGAAAATCACTGGTTGCTTTTAAAAACTGGGCTGTGATTTGCCCAATATTCTATGTTAGGGTAGCAGTGGTGTAGTACAGTAATCCAAATACACTCACAGATTGACCTGTGCTCTAATTAGCTGTATAATAATCTATATTAATGGCAAATATACTATTTTATTTTTAAATATTATGTTGACTAGTAATGTATATTTCTTACTAAAGAGAATATGTTTGGACTTCTTTTGTCACAAAATACTAGAGATTCAGCAGATGGTGAACATTTTGCAGAATAACCTTTGTATGACAGAATACTTTGCAAAGTCACATGTGATGGATTCTTCATCTTGTACCTGATTTCTCTACAATGGAAACTGTCATTACAGAATCTGAGTTCTGCCAAACCGAGTTACACATAACACAGGAAAAGAAATTTTTCCAAATACTCTTGGAAATGTATTTAGACAGTTTATTTGGCTAACTTGCTAAAAACTAAATTACAACATCAATAAACAGGCTGTTAGGATATTACGAATTTTTATAAAATTGAGAATTAGAACTTGCAAGAGGAAAACAAAAAAAAAGAGAATGAAGAGGATAGAGACCTTCCTAATTCAAGAAACTAGTCATGGAACACTGCAGTAATCATCATAAGACTATGAAAATAATTGGGGCATATTAGTAAAAACATATGGTCTAACTCATTTAAATAAAATGAGTTAAAAACATATATTCAACTCATTTAAATAATTTAGAAAGTGGTTTGACTAAATCTTTTCCATACAAATTTTTATGAGAGGCTGTCTACAACCTGGATTCTCAATTCTTGACCTCTACACCACTGGCACATTTTGATTTCTTCCACAGACAACAGTCAGAAATGCCGAGACAGAAATTTGTTTGGAGGTTTTTTCAGGCTTCAGGTCCTCATGCACTCATTGCCCTGTGCTCAGAAATGGAGTAAGCAATGGTGAAAGCGATGGTTTGGCAATTCTTGATGATAAGAACAGCTCACAGGACTGGCGTGTAGTTTGACAGCCTGTCAGACATGCTGGCTAAACTAGCCAGTTTTGCTGGTTCATGTACTTAGTCATAAAAAACTCCTTCCTCTCTTCTATTTTGACTGAGACGTTTTCAACCTAAACAATTCATTACATGGCCTCATTAACAGTTGCCTTAGCCCAACTGAGAAGATTAGACTGAATCATAGAATCAGACGGGCTGGAAGAGACCTCTGAGATCATCAAGTCCAACCCTTGATCCAACACCGTCTTGGTTACTGGACCATGGTACTAAGTGCCACATCCAGTCTCATCTTAAAAACCTCCAGGGACGGAGAATCCACCACTTCCCTTGGCAGCCCATTCCAGTGTCTGATTACCCCCTCTGTAATGAATTTCTTCCTAATATCTAACCTAAACCTCCCCTGGCACAGCCTAAGACCATGAGGGTGGACTTTTAAAACCACTGTCAAGAACAGTGCTTACCAAATTCTGACTTTACAGACAAGTGCAGCTTAATGCATTTGTAACAATGAGGCTACATTCTACTATGCAAAAACTACCTTTTGCAGGTCAAACCTGCCATCAGCTGTGCAGCACAGACAGTTCATACTTCCAGAGATGGATGTTCTTTCTGTGGAGCTTCCTATTCCTCACAAATGTTAACGTTATGATCATAACACCCATGTGTGTTTCGGTTAATCGAATATCATTGACTTCTCTTTAAGAAATGCCAAAATAACACATTTGGGGATTGCAATATAATTACAATGTTACTCTTTCCTTTCTTCTGTGGCTCTTTCATGTCTCTGACACCTGTTTGTAACAAACAGTCTCTAGCCCAGAACATGCACCTCTAAAATAGCAGGAGGTTTTAATTTGAAGTTCCAACAGTGATACTGTTGCCTTCAACCAGAAGAAAGACCCCTCCAGAATAGAATGGAAGTGAATAGGGTCATTTCTCACAATGGCATCACCTGGGGCACCCAAGGACAGAGCAGGATGGATTTATCAGTCACCTTAAATATTTTGCACTGATTTACGAAAAACAGAACTGTTGACCCTAGGCAGCTCTTCCCTAGCAGTGTGGGCTGCTTTGATACTATTCACAGGAACTAAGTGTATGGCTGCATCATTATTGCTGGTACCTTTTTTTTTAAAAAAAAAAAAAGCTTTGGATTCTGCTTTGGGTTCCAAGTTTAAATATGTTAGCATTTAATTTTATGTATCCTTAGTCTGTTCCTCTGCTCCTTAGGAGTTTGTTCTGTTTCTCCTTAGGACTTAATCAGTGCTGATATCTTCACAGAAGCTGGAGTTGAGTCTTTAGACATCTTTTTATATGTTTACATTTTCTAACCTTCAGATAAATGAAGATAGAAAGCAATTTGTCCCAAGAACTTATAAAGGAACACTGTCTAGTACTGTATTTTGTCTGTAATGTCGGGAGTTATTTCTACATTAAGGTAGCTAGTGTTTATATGAAAACAAAAGAATAGGAACTAAATCCTCAATATTCTTGTCCCACCTGCATATCTGACCGCATATCTTACGTCACAGCTTCACTGGGATTTAAAAACCTACATGAAAGAGATAGATTCTTCTGCCCATCAAAAACTGCAGTTCTACATGCAGACTTCCATATCTACAGTTTCTTCGGCACAGGAAAAAGGCCAGCCAATTTTCACATCACTATTTTTCTGTTATTATGTCACTAATTAATAGGTAATAGCACACACACTGTTTGAAATGCAAGAAACAGTTAACGAACACTTGAGAACTATAACCTGATAATTACATTGATGATCTCAGCCTTCGAAGTGTTCAACCAGATACCACAGCTCAGTAACACTCATCTTCTCATCTTCTCCCTTAGAAGTCATGAAGAGAACCTTTGCTTTCAAACTAAAACAGGCAAAGTGCAAGATTTTACAGACTTTTGCTCGAAATTTGGAAGGTGTAATTAGGACTATTAACGCAAGAATGTCAGATGCTGGTTGTGCTTACTTGCTTAAGTTTAAGGTTAGCAGATCTGACTTGACTAAGCAATGTCTAATTATTTCAAGGCTAAACATGGACTTTCATGTCTAATTCTCATAAAAAACATAAAGCTGAATTCCTCTAATGTTTACTGGCACTTTTTGAACACCAGCCCAACAGCATAATCAATGATTTTTGATGAGATACATATTCCAGTTGTGGTGCAACACACAACATCCATTTGTGGGATGTATAGTACTCCTCTCCCTTTTATTTTCTAGCTGTCTTTGGTCAGGTGAGGCTTCTCTTTTGTTTGTTTTTTTTTTTTTTTTTTTCCCAGGGATACATGGCATGGCCCAGATCTACAATTCTGTGGTTACCAAAACACAGGAGCACACTTGTATTTTCAATTATATGTTTCTGTGGTTCAGTTTACGCTGTGAAAAATGTTGGAATAATTAAACCAAGAAAATTAATATGATTTCCTCTAATACTCAACCTTTACAAATGCCAGATTTGGGAAAATCTAAAGCTGAAGTTATTTCCATAGACTAAGGGCACTTAGATCCATTAGTATCTGCTTCTAGTCAGGTAACTAGTAATTAGTGTTAATATTTTGTAAAAGATATTGACAAAGACGAGGGCAGCTTTATGACTCTGCTTAGACAGACATTCAAGGAGGCTGAAGAGAGTAACATTTATCAGAGCTGTCATTGTTAGGCTGAGTCAAAGGCAATCCTTTTAACTAGAAACTATCACATAAAATGATCTATTAACTCACACCCAGTAGAGCACATTACAGCAAGATTTGGAGGAAAATCATTTCCCAACAATCAGTTAAATCAAACTTTGCAAGATTAGCCAATAATAAATGAATTTATTTAAACTAGTAAATACAGTATTTAAACCAAAGCTTTCCTCCTTTCCTTTACATCAAATCAGTCTTTTACTGAAATCTACTTATTAAAAAAACCCAGACTTACAGGAACAAATAATACAATTTGTGTCCTGTAGTTTTCTTGCTTCAATGGGGGCAAAAGTCTTTCATAATCAAAGCCAGAGGCACAGTAAAAGCTGAACTACTCCTATAGCTCCTCTCTGAGGTAATTCCACTTTGTAATGACAAAACCAATTACATAAAGGATCATTGTCCTGGCAAATATCAGTTTGAATAAGCTGTTTGATAAATTTATTTCATTTGAATAAGCTGTATTTGCACAAGTGTAAAATATATTTCTTCAGAATCATCGTATGGAATTCTTTAAGTCCTGGAAGTCTCAATCTGTACCATCTCAGGAAGCTTCACTAGGGATAATGCAGGAGCCAGCAAAAGGAGATACTCAGTTGGACCTCACATTTACAAACAGGGAAGGTGAAGGTTGGGGACAGTCATGGCTATAGTGACTATGAGATGGAGCTCAGGATCCTGATAAGAGGGAACAAGGCAAATGGCAAGATCATAACCACTCCTTCAAGAAAGTGCACTTTGGCATCTTGAGGCAGTGCCTCAGAAGAATTCCATGGGAGACAGCCCTGGAGAGAAATGTCAAGGATCTGATTGATTTTCAAGAATCAGCTTCTCCAAGCTCAAAAATCTCCACATACAGGAAATCAAGCAATGGTAGGACGAGCTCCTGACAAAACTCTGTCATAAGAAGGAAGCACACATGAGGTAGAAGCAGGGACAAGTGAACAAGAGACACTGTCTGAGGTGCTGGGATGGGATTAAGAAAGCCAAAGCCAGTTTGGAGTTAATTCTGGCAAGATATGTGAAGGGCAACATAAAGGGCTTCTACAGGTCTATGAACTGCAGAAGACAAGGGAAAACACGAGCCTAGTGCTGAACGGGGCAGGCACGAGCAAAGGACAAGGAAGAGGCAGAGGTGCTCAATGGCTTTTCCATCTCAACCTTTAGTGGAAAGACTGGCCTTTAGGAATCTAGACCTATGGGAAAGACTTACATGGGAAGAAGAAGGATGTACCTTCCATGGAGGAGGACCAGGTTAGGGAATATTTAAACAAACTGGACATACAAGTCTATAGGTCACAACAGTATGTGCCCACAAGGAGCTGTATGTGCTGAAGAAGCTGCTGATGTCATTTGTAAGGTCACTCTTGATAATCTTTGAAAGGTCACAGTGATTGGGGGAGATTCCAAGGACAGGAAGAAAGTAAATGTCTTAAAAAAGGTTAAAAAAGGAGATCCAAGGAACTATGGACTGGTCAGACCAGCCTCACCTCAATCCCTGGGAGATTGAGAGAGCAAATAATTCTGGAAAACATCTACAGATGTTAGGGACAAGAATGTGATTGGAAGTAGTCAGCATGTACCAATAAAGAGGCCATTATGCCTGCCCGACTTGACAGCCTTCTACAAAGAGATGACTGGCTTGGGGAGACCACTGGCAGAGAGCACAAGAGAGAACTTGTTGATCTTGGTTTTGGCAAGTCTTTCAACACTCTTCTGTAACATTCTTACTGATTAAGTACAAGCTACATAAATGGACAGTGAAACTGAAAACTGGCTGAGTTGTCAGGCTCAAAGGGTTGCAATCAGTGCTAGGAAGTCCCGCTGGAGGCCCATCAAAGTCCAGCTGGAAGCCTGTTCCCTGTAATGTACACCAAGGGTTTATACTGGCTCCGATACTTGCTTAATTAGCTGAGTGCTCCCTTGGCAATTTTACAAACAATTCAAACTTGGGAGGAATAGCTGTTATTCCAGAGAATCATGCTGCCATTTCGAGAGCGAGCAACACATCTTTGCAGCAATGAAAACTAAGAGCCTCTTGGATGGCACTAACAGGAGTATCTGCTATCAACAGGTCAAGTAATGTAGCAATGTGTTTATTCCCATTTATTTAGAACTGGTAATGCCACACCTGCAGTGTTATGTGCACCCCTAGGCTTCTCAGTACAATAAAGCAATGGGCATACTGGAGCAAATCCAGCAGGTTGCTACATAGATGAATAAGGGATTATAATATTTGTCATATGAGGAGAGGCTGAGATAGACAAAGCTGTTTAGCTCAAAGGAAGGATGTATTTTTTCTGTTGTCACCTCTGAGCAGTTGGCAGAAATACATGCAGCCCTATTTTCTACAAGTCTCATCAAGCTGATGCCATGCAAATGAGGTATTGCTCTTGGAGCAATTTAAATTAGCAGAGTCATACCTTCTTTCCTGGTGATTGGATCTATGATCTAAGTCTAGCTTATGAAAATATTCTTGGCAGGATTTATCACATCAGCAGCTGTGGAATGATAAAATACCTATATGAATTTTTAGATTTCAGTCCACCTGCTGCTTCTATACCAAGATTTGCACATTCCACTCCTAGCTGAATTCAACAAATAAAAAACAAACTCTTCTTTGCTTTGTTTTTAATTTGTCCTCAGAGATTTTGCACTGTCAGCCACTCTGTGGCCCTCTTCATGGTAACTCCTATATTTTCCCGCACACTCATATAATCCTTACAAACTCTACAGCCTCATCATGAGGCCTCTACAGAAGGTGACAGATTCAGGTTTGAACAATTTCAAAATCAAAAGGTAAGTGGATTCAGGAGTTACTGCACAGAGAAATGCTTTAGCTTCTGGGCTACTATGTAAAAGTTGATGACTGTACCATGGATACCACCACTAACATGTTTTTGAATGAAATTAAATGTGACTGCGCACTGTGGGTGTAGTTACAGCCTCAGTTTTCCTAATGACTTGGGCAGACTTTGACTCAGGGTCACTTGATCTGTAGATCTCAAATGGCCTAAAGCAACACACAGATGACCATATACCAAGACTTGCCATAGGTTTTTGAGCCTGGTTAAAAGAGCTCTGGACAGAAGATAGAGTGCCTAAAATATTTCAGTTACCTCACTGATTTAAATGAGTGTACATGGATTTGGTTTTTTGCAAGTGTAAAACAGTCCAGGTTTCAGTTTTGTGTTGTATATTCTCTTAAGCAGTTTGTAAAATTATCAAATTTAAGAGCTAGAACTTTATTTTGAGGTAGGTGAGAAATATTACATATACATAATTGCTGATTAAGAGAAGCCATTGTGAAACTGCTCATGTTTACAGACATCAGTAATTGGCACAATCAGGACTACTTCCAAGCACACTCACTCTGATCCATGAGTCACTGAATACCATTCCACTGTCAGTCTTACATCTACAGTTTTATATATCTCCAGTTTATTCCTCTATGATTGTACATTGTTCTTTTCCTTCAAAAGGGAATTATATTCAAACATTACAATATATTCAAAATCACAAATGGTATTTGTTTCATGGTTAGAAATGAAATATTTATAATGTCTTACTTTATTTGCATTTGTCCCTTTTTCTGCATTAGGTTTCAGCAATTGTTGAAGTTTTCTGCAGCCTGAAATGACAGAGAGCCCTGTAAAAAGGACACCCCTATTTTATACCTAAAGAATATTGCTTAATAGGTATTAATCTGAAGAAATATATTGTACGGTAAAGCTTTTGACAGACTACCAACCTTCTGAGCACCCAGAGAGCATTTAATTTTTGTGTGATCACAAGCATCTAATGTCACTGCACATGCTATAATGGAAACTCTAAGACAAATACAAAGCTTTGGCATCTGTGTTACCTGTACGTATCCCATAACATCGGGAATGGTGTTCACTGCTCTTCTCGTTTCTTGCTGCTCATCTCTGACCATAAGAGCTCGTCCACTTGTTCCTAATTCACCTTTTCTTTCTATCTGGAATGCTCCTACAGAACTTTGTACTGAAAGGACTGGAGTGCAGCTGGACATGAATTTTTTTCCTCTCATTGGAAGCACACTGAAGACATCCATTGGGCAAAATATCACTCTCTTCTATCCAGACAGGCTTGGCTACTACCCTTACAAAAATGAAGTCACAGGAGAGGCATTCAATGGAGGACTCCCTCAACTCTCGCTGCTGGAGAATCATTTAAAAAAAGCCAAAGAGGACATAGAGTTCTACATTCCTTCAGATGAACAGCTTGGATTGGCTGTCATTGACTGGGAAAACTGGAGACCTGTGTGGATAAGGAACTGGGGATCAAAAGACATTTATAGACAGGAATCCATTGAACTGGTTCAGCAGAGAGACCTCAGTCTACCTGAAGCTGAAGCCAGAACTATAGCTAAAATGGAATTTGAAGCTGCAGCAAAATCATTTATGTTGGAAACTTTGAAGCTGGGCATAGAAATGAAGCCAAATCGTCTGTGGGGATATTACCTTTATCCAGACTGTTATAACTATGATTACAAACAAAACCCACATAATTATACAGGAACCTGTTTAGATATTGAAGTAGAAAGAAATAATGAGCTTAATTGGTTATGGAAGCAAAGCACAGCACTTTATCCATCTGTCTATCTAGAGACAGCTTTAAGATCCTCCAAAAATGCCCAGCTCTTTGTTCGCAACAGAGTTCAAGAAGCCATTAGAACTTCCTATGTCTCTAATTCTACTCATCCCCTTCCAGTTTTTGTATATACACGTCCAGTATTCACAGATGTCTATGAGGAATATCTCTCTGAGGTGAGTGAAGCTAGACCCTAAATATTTCAAATTTATGTGAAAAGAAATTACCAGGTGACACATATTTAGCAAATATGCTAACTTGTATCAGAAAAAGGCGTGCAATTTTATATTAAAAATTAAATTCATCCAACAAAGAAATTTGATCAATCAGAACACTAAGGTCTATTTTCAAACCTTTCTCATGATACTTATCAAATATTTTTTTATTCTCGGGGTTGTTCTCACATGTAACAAAATATTACAAAGCTAGAAAGCATATTTAGTACCTTAAGTCTGAGGAAAGAAATATGGGTAACCTCTTTCAAAGAGAATTATTAAAACTGGGCTGACCTAATGCCTGCATTTTAGGTTATAAGAAAAAAAAATACAATAAAACGGAGTCGTTCTTTCCCTAAAAAGTGTTTAAAAGCTAACTAGAAAATTCTGTCCTTAGTTGTTCTTGGGTAGCTTTTTAAATGCTATTTCAGCATCTCATGGGTTAGTTAAGGTTAGGCTCTGACTAAGGTCCAGTCATTGGAGTTCTGGTGACAGTTTTTCCTTCACATTTTTATAGACACCCACCCTATCAGAGATACCATCGATCTGGGGAATCTCTTCCTGGTGTTGCAGGACATGAGGAAGGGGAAGTTAGAGGCTGTGATCCTGCTGATGGCACTGTAGCTGGTGTCATTTCATATTCTCGATAGGGCATCATCAGGCATTGCCTCCAACTCTATGGATACTTTCAGGAAGCAAGGGGTAATGTCAGAGGCCCTGCTGCGATCCTACTTAATAATTTAATTCTTATAATCTTTACATTAATCCTTTTCTTTTGTTGTCCCCCCACAGTAAGTTGTTTTTTCATTGTTCTTTTCATTACCCTAGTCCTCTCCCATCCAGATATGCGTCAACATTTTGCGAGGACTGTGTTAATAGCTGACCCTAAAAGGAGAACTGAACAGAAACAAATTTCCCCAATCAATATCTGTAAAAGGCCAGAGCCATTCTCTGGAGAAGAGAGATTCCTGTTGGTGAAAGCTCTTTCTCTTGGTACTATTCTGTTTTAGCAATTCCTAGTAACTGGAATTAAGTTTAAAAAAAAAAAAAAAAAAGCTGTGCCTTCCGTAGCTTCTTCCCACAACATTACTGAAACCCATTGCTACCAACTCTGAGCAGCCAGGAGGCAATGCAGCAAAATAAACCTTAGAATGGTTGGTGGAGTGTATGTCATATGCCTAACCACTGGCTCAGTTTTACAGTCTTGTTTTATTAAAAGATGACATATATAAATTGGACATAGTTGGCAAAATTTTCTGGCATCACCCGTGCAATCCAATCCCAGAATAAAATTGTGCAGTTGAGAGTAAAACATTTGCACCATGTGTAATTGCAATTTCTATATGCATTATCCCTTTTGCCCTTTTGTTATAGATTACTTACATTAGGATGATTCTTTGCATATTTTCCCTCAGGATGACCTGGTAAATACCATTGGAGAATCTGCTGCACTGGGTGCTTCTGGAATTGTGATCTGGGGTGATATGAATTTAACACAAAATAAGGTACGCCAGATCAATTATTACATGAAATTTTTAAGGAGCAATAAAGTGAAAAGGATATAAAGCATTATGATTACTTACATCATGTCTTCTACTTTTAAAATGATGATTCCATATTGCCAGCAGCTTTTTGTAGTCAAAACCCGAGCACATCTGAGGCTTATGAAGATCGGCATTGACTACACAGAACAAGAGTTCAGTCTTTCAAAGGATCAGTGCTGTTGGCCCTGAGTAACTGGACAAACTATCATGATAACTGTAGGCAAGTTAGCACTTGTTTAATTAATGCAAGTAAAGAATTGCTATATCTTCTTTACATTCCAGTCATGAGATAAAGAAAAAATTACTTAGGCTTGCCCTGAACAATTTTTAAAAGACCCTTCTGCTTTTTGAAGAGGTGCATTTGGCAATAATATTTAGAGCACGAGGAGGAGTCAATCTGTAAAATTTCAGCCCTAGCCTGTTCTGTGTGTTGTAAGTACTACTTCATTTAATTGTATGAAAGATCTGAGTCAGAAGAGGAAAAAACTTCTAGGCTATTTTAGGAAGGGGAGACACATTGTTTAAGAAACATTGTTACAAGGATATTCTCATAAATCTTTCTAGCTAGATCATTCATAACCAGGCAAGTTATATATAATGAACTGGGGAGACTCTAGTGAAGTCTTTTGTGTGCAAAGAGCTGAAACTCTTCAGCCCTGCCACACCTCCTGTTACAGAAAACATGGCCAAATAAACCTCCACAGCTCTGTAAGAGTCTTATTTCCCAAAGCATTCCACTTTTTTGTATGTGGCTGCCCCTGAGAAAGGATATCAGGTTGCACCTGGAACTTTTTTGCCCATTATCCCAATATCAGAACATAGATGAGCAGCAAGTTTTATTACCTACATTTTCAGATTCCTGTGAGCAAAATGAACTTTCCACAGCCCAGTCAGACTATGCATTTGTGCACTAATTGCACCTGTTTTTCACAGCTTTCACAGTAACTAGCCCTTCAGAAATTAAATATGATTATACTTCTGCATCAACCAAAATTTCTTGGAAGTGTTTTTATACATACCTAAAAGAAAAACAAAAATACCTACATCTACCTCGGATTCACCAAAGCAATCTCCATGGGCATAGATATTATCTGAATCTACATGTGGTATTGGGCAAATGCCCTAAGGAGACGCGGTGTCAGAAACAAAGAAAGAGTTACCAAAACCTCTGGTTATTAAACTGTGCCAAGCATACACAGAATATATGCCAATTTCATAATCAGTTAGGATGATCTCTTAGTATTCTCTTAGTATACTTCCAGTTTGATCATCCGACCAAAATTCTTTCAATTCCAAAAACGCCATGAAAGCTCCCTACCCTGCAGCCTAGCTGTTCAGGCCAGAGGAAAGCTGAAGAGTCTCACAGAGATCACTTGATAGAAAAAATATTTGTTCAGGCTGAAGAAGTGAGGTTTTTTCACTGGATCCCTTTGAACTATTCAAGACATAAAAAGGAACTTCAATCCTTCGTGAAACTTCTTTAAATGCATCTGAATCAAAAAACTACATGAAATATAGAGATAAAATGAAAGCTTAAAGTTGCCTGCTTTCTGATATACAGATATACTGATACATTTTTTGTAACATCTCCAGCAACTACACAACATAAATTGGCTGTGATCCTTGAATTTTATAACAGCTTCTCAGATAAACTTGCTTCCAACAACCAGTTATAGCTACTATCAAAACCTCAGGAGAAACATTTATAGATATGCACTATGGTACTGTTATTGAAATGATAGCATTTTAATGGTTTCCATACTAAACTATGGAGGTATGATGCTCTTTTCACAGAATACCTGTAGAATTCTGGACAACTACCTCAGAAGGACTTTGACTCCATACCTCATCAACGTCACAATGGCAGCCAGAATCTGTAGCCAAGTGTTATGCCAAGACTCTGGTGCTTGTGCACGGAAAAAATGGAATTCCAGTGACTATCTTCACTTGAACCCTGAGAATATTGTAATTCAAATGACAAAGGATGGGAAATACACTCTACAAGGGCAACCATCATTTCAGGATCTGCAAACATTGATAGAAAAATTTGATTGCCACTGTTATGCAGGGCACAGCTGTGAACCTAGAGCTGATATAAATGACATCCATTACCTCCATGCTTGCATTTCAGAAGATATTTGCATTCAGATATCCTCAAATTCCTTTTATAACATAGAAGCCTCTGAAGAAAAGATCCTGTCTAACAGAACTGCATTTTCATTTCCCTATGAGAGTAAGGTGACATTATCTACACATCCTGAAATAGAAGATTTCCAATCTACCTTTGGAAATAATACACTTAATATAACAACCGCAGAATATAACACTGTTACAGATGCCAGTAGATATGATATAGAAGCAAATGATACTCGTACTTTCAGTAGCTCTTCATCCTATAAGATAAAGATGTTTAATTTGTTTTGCTTAATTGTACTTTTGAGAATCTTAATACAAATGACCCATGAAAGTGAGAATATTCTTTTCCCTGGCTATGTTTGAAATTCTAAAGGTTTTTTTTACAAAACAAACAATTCCCTAAAGGCCTATGGTCTTATCTGTATCAGGTAACTTTTCATAATTCATAGATGACACTTCAGCTTGAATGTATTTCTTCAGTTTAATTCTATAAACTACTATTTGTGCCAAAGACGTATTGGTATGTATATACTGACTATATTATATGAGAGGATAATCCAGAATACAAAACATTTTTTACAGTTTAAATTTTTTACTGTTATATTTTTTAAAAAAATTGTTGACAATGCTGTTTTGTGTACTTCAAGTCAAGACAGTTAAATATATAATACATAAAATAATTCATCAGGTTTGATGCTCTATGCAAGAATTAATTTCATTCCATATAGATGGAATTAGCTCTTAAAAATATTTGGCTTAACTTTAGATCTGTGGGACTTCGTAGCATAAAATTTATCTTATGTAATATTTCTCCATTCTTCACAGTATCTATAGGGACACTGTGGGTTTTTTGGTAATTAAATATATTTCTAATTCTTCAAAAGGTTCTAACTTTTATATAAATGTTGACTTCAAATATTACAGCTTCATTAGTTAAAATTTGAGCTGCAGTGGTTTACCCCTTCGCACAGACTCTCCCCCTTATTTCAGATGTCCCTTCCTTGGTTTCCAGGTGTTTTGTCTGGCCAATGCTCACAGCTCATCTGCTCTGCCTCTGCACTCCCTGTCAGCACTGGTCATCAATCCTAGTTTCCTCATCCAGCCATCCCTAGCAATTGGATAGGGCTGTATGTGCCATTTGGACAAAAGACTGTGAACATGGGAGTTTATGCTTCATTATTTCCTAAGCAGTTTCTTTGGTGGAAAGAAGCTTGCTCCTCAGGAAAATCCAGCAGTGGAGGGAGCAAGATGAGTGACTATGGGGACCTGGGACTCCCTTTATTCACTTCCCACGGTCCCTGATCTCACCCAGAACAAACGACCTTTTTGATCCAGTCTGCTGACAGAACTGAGACTATTTGCTTAATACTATTCCATTGCCAAAAGCAGTGTGAAAGTAGCAGAGATATCTCAAAAGAAAACTACTCCCAATATCATATCAGGAATCTGGTTGTGATTTACATATAGTCAGTTTAAGCATTTAGAAGCAATTAACTGCTGTTTATTTGATAAAATAACCTTTTCAAACTATTATGTCAGATGCTTAATAGATGGTTGGACTTCTGATGCATGAAGAGTGGCTGCTGGCATGGATACATTAAAAAATCTCCCTTGAGCTAAGCATGATCTGCATAAATAATTCACCCCTTCCCACACATAGAGCCTGCCTCACTAGTGAAAATAACAGGGATTTCACAGTAGCCATTTATTTATAAGAAGTTCATTCCTTAATCTAGCATAAAGCACAAATTATATCCATTCTCTTTGAATTTTCAGGTTTTTGGTCATAACAGAGGTGCAGAAAAATAGATGAAGCCTTTAGACTTAACATGGAGAAATAGTGTTTTATGGCTTTTGAACAGCAAGTTATCAAGAGGATGTGACAATTTTCTCATCCCAGTTATGGTGATAAGTCCACGAGTCAAAGCTATTTCTGCCATTAATGTTCCAAGTGGAATCATGATACATACATGGAGCAGACTGCTCAGCAGAAAAGAATCCAGCTGTTTTTTATCACCTTTGTTAAAACATGCTTTTTCACTGGAAACATGACTGGTAATATCTTAGCAAAACTTTCATGACTTATATGAAGTTTGATTTTTTTCAAAATACCTTAACATGGCTAAAATTTTATGCTGGCACACAGAGTTCTACTTTAAAGGCTGCGCAATTTTGTTAAATGTTTGGCAAAGCTTCCTGAGGTTAGGCTTGTTTCTATCTAGAGCTCTGCAAGACACTGGATCTGTAGCACTTTGTGCTAAGACTGCTTGCAGGTTCACAAAATCTATGAGTCTTGCCGTAAATATTTTCACTATCAGCCAAGTAACAGCAAGCAGAACACTTGTGATGGAGAAAGCAGGAAAGCACCAGAAAAGCAGGATGAGAAGTTACAATCACAGAAGAGTTGAAACAGAGCACCCAGGACCACCCAGTGGATGCAGAGGAAGTGAATTGCAAAAGTGAAAGAGTGAATCTGTGGAGAATGTGAACAGACCAGTCTCTTTCCATTCAACAGTTTTTATCTATCAGGTACTTAATATTAGCAACCTTTCCCCAAGGCTCACTGTAAAGATAAAGGAACACAGTAACTGATATGTTAGACCTATTCATCTGATCCCATCTGCCACTCGCCATGGAGTCAATGAGTCTCCATTGAGTAAAAGCAGAAAAGAAGGAAAGGGGTGCTATGCCTTGCATTACTGGTGACCATCTTATGTTCAAAGCCAAACTTGTATTCTCCTAAAGTGGACCCCCTTCCAAAACTATTTCCTTCCATTCACTGTATTTCCTGTAATCATTAGTTAGCCTTATGATTTTAATTTCTTACGTTCTTCTATTTTTCAAAAGATTAAATACTAGAGAAATAGTTCACTTTGCCATTCATTATTTCGTACTTCTGTTCTAGGCTGAACTCAGGCTGGCAATACTTAAGGCCAGGGAAATGCTAAAGTGAGTTTGATGAAAGAGTCTAAATGAAAGCTGTTTAACTACCTGGAATGCCCTCCTTCAATGTCTAGACATTTTGCTAAAATTTTAATTGAAATTCTGCTTCTCTGTCTGAAGAATCTGAGTCTGGTTTATTGTGGTGCTTATTCTGGGACACACAAAGATATTGGCACTTCAAAGAGAGATGGCAGTTGGCACTTAGAGAATCTGAACAGAACTGAAACATAGTCCCTGCCTTACATTTTTTTTTGCCTTTCTGTATTAAAAATAACAACATGGAGTGATATTTTGAGAGGCTAGTAAGACCACTTTGTAGACAGCATAGGATGTGACTAGCATCTCAAGGAATTCAGCAAAATTTTCTTTAATCCCTGCATCACACTAGGACACCCTGTTGTATATATATCAGCAAAGAATTGTGTGGAAGATTTCAGACCTCTGTAATAGACAACTCCCAGACAGATTAGATTTGTACATGTACCTTTCCATCACTTTCCAACACCAACAACAAGACAGCAAAGACAGTTATATAATTTTAAAACATATTCAGTTATGGAGCATTGATGACCTTTTGAAGATGATAACTAAACACCATTCTTCAAATATGTATACCTAAAACTTGGAAGATTTTTCACAGTGTGCTTGTGTCAGCTCCTTTGCACTGGCATATGCCTATTCTGCCAAAGCAGAACAGCCTGCAAAACTAGGGTCTGGAGTAATGAGTTTCTTTCCAAAAAGTAACATCGATAGAAAAAAATGTTTATTGCATGTCTTAAAAAAAAAAAAAAAAAAAAGAAGAAGAATTATTGCTTTATTTAAAAACAACTTTGTCTTCCTTAAAGATTTGTTGTTGTTCTTTCTTGGCAATTTTTTCTCCTGTGCTACTCAAAATCATTGTATAGGCAGCTGGAAAGAGATTCAAAAAACTTCCTTGTCTAACTTCATCCCTTACCACTTCTAAATGATTCCCAATGTGTGGCTATGCCAGGCCCTTCTGTGTGTTTTTCTGGAAAGACTCCATTGAAAATTAACCCTGCATCATGACAATTTTCATTATGATGATTGTCATGTAAACAGATCATATTCAAGATCAATCCTAAGCTACTGTGTATACCAGTCAAGGATCTGGGTCTTTATAGAACAGTTCATTTGTGTAGCTATTCTGAACCTTTTGCAGCTAGTTTTCACTGTCAGTACTACTCAGGACTGCAAAGGCTTCCATTTATTGTCCCCTTGTTATATACAAGAAAGTAAAGGGCAAGGAGGTAAAGGGCACCTATCAATATTAGCATCCTTAAGGGAATAACTTTGGATTTCATTATACTCACTAATGTGTTACCACCATCATGGTATATTGATTATAGTTCTCCTTGGTCAGTAGTAATTAGATGACATTTTTCAGTGTGTGCTTGTATAACCCTTAGTTTATAACTGATAAGGTATTTATTGATTAGTAATCAGACACAGACAGTATGAAAATTAATGTGAATCACTACTTTATATATTCATCCAACTTTTGGCTCTGTGCACACAATTCCAGAGGGTCACGTTCAGTGGCATATACATGTGGACACTAGACAACATGTCTGTTTCAGAAACCTGTTTCTGCCTTTGTTTTCATATCAGGAAATATATTTATTCAACAGAACTTCAAAATCTTGCAGAAGAAATATACTGTATGTCTCATGGAGGACACTGTTCCCTCAGGCTAATAGCAGGTTGAGACAAGATGACAGGTTGCCTGTGTCGAGTGGTGATTTCCTGAGGCAGGGACCTAACAACCACCCATTTAAAAGGAGGCTAAGGGCATCCTGCAGTCCCATAACGATAATATCGTTAATGGCACAACAAAGCACAAAGTATCTTACTGCTGGGGCAGCCAGTAATTAAGGGCGCTGGATTAATAATAGACTTCGGCTGTCTTTAAATCCTATGCATTGTTTCAGCATGAACTGCATAGACCAAGTTTAGGTATCCAAACCACAGCATTTTTGAGTTAAAAACCTCAATCTGACCCACTCTGCCAGTGTAACAATCCTTACAGGAGTCCTTTTTCACCTCTTCCCTCACTGGAGCACAAGCAGAATTTAAGGTACATACTAAAGAGCCTCTGAGGCTCCAGCCAGCAGAGGGTATGGATGATGCACGCAGACACCGGTGGGTATATCTCAAAGCTCTCACTGAAAAGTTCAACACAGTCTTTCTGTTCCCTTCAGCAACTCAGCTGCTTGACTCTGGCCTACAAACAGAAAAGAGGACTAGTCACTCCCTAACGCAGTGCATCAAGAGCAGAAAAGATGCATAACTTATTCTACAGGGTTTTTTCACAAACATCTGGTATATCAGGACAAATGTGGAAGTATGAGTGAAATATTACCTCTTCCCATGCTCTCCTCTCTCGAGATTTCATTCAGCTGAAGTCTTCTCCTTAAGATCTGCCCGGGGAGGTTGTGGAGTCACCATCCCTGGAAGTGTTCAAGAAACGACTGGACATGGCACTAACTGCTATGGTCTAGTTGAAAAGGTGGTCATTGGTCAAAGGTTGGACCCAATGACTGGAGGTATTTTCCAACTGTAATGATTCTGTGATCTTCAACTGTCAACTAAAAGGCATGCTTAAACTACAGGGAATGTGATCTGATCTCTGGTAGTGCTCTGAACTACAGATCTGAGTCTCAAATACTTTGTTCCTCCCCAAATGTGAAAGATCTGGATATGCAGTGTGAATTCAGGTCAAGTTCTGCTGACCATGTGTTTATATTATCACCAGAGTTGTCACCAGAAACATAAGATACACCGCTGTATAGCACAAATAAGTCTTTACAGTGTAGTAAGCTGCTTTGGTACCCCTTCAGAGACAGAGCACTGGAAGACTCAATAAGTTAGGTGCTACATGGTCCCATAACACTGCTAAACTGGTCCTGCATTGTGTAAATCCCAATACACAAGACAGAAAAGTGAAATTCTTTATTTCCAGAAAGATTAAGTGAGTTGTCTACAGTCACACAGGATAATGAATTGTGGCCCCAGCTCAGGCTTTTAGCAACAAGAACAAATGTCCTCTGAGCTGCTAATTTTAGCAAGGCAGCAATATTTTTACATACAATATTCTATTACCAAACTGTCTGTAAAATAAAGAACTGAATATAGTTTTGCAAAAGGTGTAACAGATTTTAAAACAATATAACAGACCTTCGAACTGGGACAAACCCTCCAAGATTTTTTCATGTATTAGTTTGACCCCTGGATACCATAAAAGACTTCAGTCATTGTACAACTAAATTAATATTTTAGAATTTATCTGTATATCCTCTGCCAACCTTTTATGAGGATATGCCCGAAATGTACTTTTTGAGACTATATTACTGTATCTGCAATATACTGTTTATTAAACTTCCATTACTATGAGCCTTAAGTACTATTGAAAAATCTAATATTTCTTGCAAAAATTCTAGAGACTGCTCAATTTTATGTGATTTTTCACCCATGCAGTAATCAGAACCACTTCATTCCCAGAAACCACTCTCACAAATGGATGGTCTTTATTTCACACATCACCAGTTGACTGACACATGGAGATGGGGGAAATTCTTAGATTTATCAGCATTTTTAAAAAATAAATGAAATAAATGAAAAAAAAAAAAAAGCCTTCCTTTGTTTGAGACTTGCCATTGAACACAAAATCAGGAGGAAAGCTGACATATTTCAGAGAAGCAATGAAAAATAATTCCTGCTGGGCACCAGGGCCAGCTCCAGTGTCCAATTTCCTTTTGGAAATGTGCAATTAAGTTTACAAGAGCAAATAAATGAGTATCTGTTAAAAAAAAAAAATCTTCGAATTATACTGTGAGTAGTTTTGACTATATCTAATACCAGGGCATGAAAAAGCATGAAGCTTTTCACCTCTACAGCTAGCCCAGAACCAACTGCTCTTGAGAGCAGTCTCAAGAGCTTCCAGACTTTGTGGCCCAACTGATGTAACCAGTGAGGTTTTGTCACAAACTTCATTCTCCAAATTGCTGAATTATGTCTCTAAAATGACCACAAAAACCAATTTTGAAATGTTTTGATGAATTTGCTATGTTTCAATAGTAGAGGTATCCACATTCAATGTGTGCCTTGTCTATACTTGCATGAATGTCCTTCATCAACCAATACCACCAGCATTGCAACCTTTACAGAGCATCACATATAATTTCAGCAACAACTTCAGAGACTGGTAGATGGGTCCAGGTGAAGTGTTAGCTCTGTGGTTATGGATAAAACAAGGCTTTTCCTAATGCTGTGTGGCAATACTGTATGCTAAATGTTGCTTATCCAGTGCAGGCAGAAGATTCCTGGTGAAGTGGAATGTTCTGTCATTGGCCACAATACAAAAACACCGTCACAAGCATCTCTTTGAGGCAAGGAATCATACTAAGGACGGCTCTCCAAAAATTGTCACAGGAGAACAGAAATAAAACCATGATAAGCCCTGGACCTGAAAGCCTCTCACTACACTATGAACAATTCAGAAAGAGTTTCATGGGAAGCGTGGAGGTCCTAGCCCAGGGGTGTGAGAACTGCCATCACTGGAAGTGAAGGGCCTACAAAATCGATACTGTCAAGCAGCCCAAGCCCGACAACTCTCGTAAGCCAGTGCGGCAAGCGCAGCCCTCGGCCACCCTTGCTGGATGCGGGATGCTGTACAGCCCGCCCCCGGCACAGGTCTGTCTCATCCGGCCACGCTCCGCAGGGAACCCGCCGCTCACCCCACGGGATCCCCG
>VZRE01002982.1:409630-507668 GCA_013396775.1 Cephalopterus ornatus
ACCCTGGTGGGGCTGCAGTACTCGGGCAAGACCACGCTGCTCACCGTGCTGGCGGTACGCGCCCCCCGGCCCGAGGCAGGGCAGGGGCAGGGCCAGGGCCAGGGCAGGGCGGGGGGCGGCCGCCGCGGGGATGATGCGGGCGCGGCCGCCCGGCGGAGCTGGACGGGCCTCCTGCCTGGAGGCGCCGCTCCGCGCCCATTCCCCGGCAACAAGTGCGGGCTGTGCCGCCGCCTGCCACGGGCTACCGCGGCCATGAGGTGGGACGCGGTGGGAGGGGGGCGGGCGGCGGCATGGGGCAGCTCTTGAGTCGTTTGCCACCTCGAGAATTTCACAGCAGGCTCAGGTGGGTGTGGAAGTGTTTTCAGAGGGAGAAAGAAGATACCTCCTATGTACGACTGCAAAGTATGCCGATCTCAGAGCAGATTCACGGGCATGGGTTCTTGCTGTGATTCAGAGTTGGCTTTTCATGACCAGTGTATCCCAAAATAAAACATTTTGCATCCCCCAAGGCCACAACTCGCCTGTCATTGAATTCTCTCCTCCCATCAGTTGCATCAATATTAATACCTCCCACAATTCCTCCGTAGCTCTTTCCCAGCATTCAAACCTGATTCCAGCATTCCCTCTGGTGATGGCCTTGCAGCCTCTAATGCCAACACCTACCGTGACATTTTCTGTTTTGTCACCATGCTGAAATGCGTTCTTCATCTTTGCTATGCCCTCTAACCTGTGTTTGGGTCCATCCCAAAGATTTCCATCGGAAGATGGAAGCAAATATGTATCTGTTACATGTGCTTACTGCTAGTCATGAAGCTTAGTGCTTCATACCCTTTTCTGCAAGGTGATCTTTCTTGTGAGGTGTATCACATCTTCACCTGCCATGAGATAAAAGTTCCCAGATGTTCTTCAGTCCTTATTTTGAAAAGCTACTAGATCATGAATCAAAAGCAGACTGGGAGGTGTATGGCCTAAAGTCAAAGAGGTTGACACAATGAAAACATGAGTATATGGTATTTGTTACTTGCTTTTGTATATGATTATAGATTAAGGGAAAAGTAGGAGATTATGCATTAGCATGAGGGAAGAAGCGAAGAGAGCAGGAGAAAAAGGAACGGGGTAGTGCAAGTGCTCAATGAAAATATGTTTTGGGTGACATCAGCAATCAATGAACAGAATATACCTGTAGCTGGTATGTTAGTTGGTTTGTTAGGCGCTCAGGTGGTCCTAGTACCACATGCCTCAGCACTTCTCATACCCATTGGAAGTGGGCCCATCTCCCAGGGGTGGGCCTTGCTGAGGAAAGGGAAAAAGGCATGAGGGATTACATTGCTCTTTGGAGTGTTTTCATGAACAGAGCAAAGAAGACTAGAGCAGTTCAGAGACTTCAGAAGTGTGTGCTGTCAGACTTTGCGCATGTTTATCCACTCCCTTGTACTATACCACCTGTGGAATGATGTCATAGCTCTCTAATGCTAATACCTTGAACTTCAGAGCATTCCTGTTACTTCAGGTCTGATTTTCCCAGCAAATGTTATTGTTTAAGAATATTCTACAAGGCATTCATGCTTTCTGACTTGGAGAAGGCCACAGATTGCAGGTTTTGTAACTTTTGGATCTTTCAGTCTGGAGATGACATGCCATGATAATCACCAAAGAAAAGTGGTTGGAGAATTTGGAAAAAATAATTCAGGATAAGGCAGTGAATGATAGCTTACCCTTGAATGCGTTGATACAGAAATGGTAAATAGATTGGGAACTCTATGTGTGTTTGTGTATACGTGACTAGAATGTGACAAGATGAAAATAACTGTTGTGAAATAGTGGCTACTTAAAATGGAAGCTGCGTCAAGAAAAAAATTTATAGAAAATTACTACTTTTTTCACTTTGCAGTAGCATCCAAAGATCCTATCATGTTAACACACTGAATAAACACCCTTTGAGACAGTCTCTCCCCTCAAGAGTTTGAGCCATATTTAGTCCTCTGTTACAAGTGGAAACCTTGGACAACGTCACTGCCTTTTACTGTGGACATGCACTGATGTAATGGAGTAGAACCTGGCCCATGGTTGTTGATATGGTAGGGGGTAATGACTGTGCTCATTTATTGGTTCAATGTTCAGCAGCTTTTAGAGGACATCACAAAATTCTTAGTGTCAGTAGTTTTTCATCTGCGTTGGGATGTAATCTGTTTTTTACTGAGATACAACAACAAACTTTTTTGCACATTTTATATATTCACAAAAATAGGTAACTTGTCATGTCAAACCTCCTTAGCAAGCAAAGTGGAACAGATTTTTTTATTTTATGGTGCTTACAGCACTTAAAACACTGTAATCAGAGCTCTTAGACTAATGTAGGCAAAAGATTCAGCCTATTACTTTCTTTTCTTCATTGTGTGGGAAAATAAAGAACTGTAAATATAAGACTTTCTTTGTAGCTGGTTCCATTCAACCAGAATGGGAAATTTTTACAGGAAAAGTCTAAAGTCCAACGAAGGGGATGCTAATTCTTTATGCTCAACACCAGAGCAGTTATGATGGTTTGGGGTTTTTATTTATTTATTTTATTTTTACATTCCAGTTTAGCATATTACATATGATGTATAATTTGCTGACAAAAATGGAATCCTGACTTTCTGTGAGCTTGTTCAAACAACAGCCTCCTGAAGCAGCTGTCTGATTTTCCAGGCATTCCAGTCCTTGAGTAGTGATTCTACATTTTCCGGGTTTATGTGTTCACCTGTGTTTATATGTCAGTCCTCCGCAAATAAATGTACTGTATATTTTAACAAATTCGTAGAATCATTATGGTTGGAAAAGACCTCCAAGATCATCAAGTCCAGTGTTTGACCGAGCACCATCCCATAAACTAAACCATGGCACTAAGTGCCATGTGCAGCTGCTTCTTGAACAGTTCCAGGGATGGTGACTCCATCACTTCCCTGGGCAGACCAGTACCTGATACACCAGATGGTTACTGATTGGCTTTGTCTTACTACATACAATTAAAAACTTCTGTCACTGCTGGGTATATGTATCCATATGAAACTGCATTTGTCTTCACTTTTTTTTTCCTACTGCTGTTGACAAGTAACTGAAGCAAGAAAAGAGTAGGAAAAAAGAGGCAAAAGATGGTGAAGATGTATAGTACAGATTTTAGCAAGACGGTTCCTGTATGTTAGGTTGAACAACTAATTGATGGAAGTTTTTTCTTGGTTAAAGGATCTAATTCCAAAGCCTCAAATCTTGGGAGATGATCAACTGTCAGAAATTATACAGCTTTTAAAGCCCCAGAATAAAATTAATTAACCTTAGTGTGTAAATGCAAACTGGAGACAGAATGTAGTCTCACTCCACCACAAACAACAAAGAGAAAAGTTGCAGTAACAGTACAGAGCTGAAGAAGAGCACTGGGAGGTAGATGGTGGCACTGTGTCCACTGAGAGGCACGTAGTTGTTCCAGTGCACCCTGAAGCTCTGATCCTCTGTTTCTCAGATGAGAGGGAATTGATGGAGTATGGCTGCATCCCTCCTTGCCCATATACCCATATCTTCTTCCAGGAAAAAAACCTAGGGCACATGGAATGAAGAGGTGAATATGGGCAGATAGATATAGAAAGGCAGTGGCAAGTCAAGAAGGTCCTGCTTTCCTTGCTGGATGACTGGAAAACCAGGACAGCTGAGTAGGTTGCAGAGGGTGCCTGGGCCTCTATGTAGATGTAACAGAAGGAACTAACTGCATATCTTATTGTACCATGCCTAGGAGACACAATAACCTGTTAATGATACATTTTCAAGAGGAAGAATGAATAAAATCTACTTAGATTTGAGATTGTCTTTCTCCTCAAAAGCTGTCTTCTCTAGTGCGTGGAAGTCTGTAAGATTCCTGTTGGCATGATGGCAAGTGTCTCTGTAGTGAAAATATTTCTCTGAACTGGGGAAGGAGACAGGACTTCAGTTTTGTGGTTGGGGGTCTATGGTGTGCGGAGTTAGTATGTTGTATTTTTCTGGTTTAATGTCATTCTCAGCTTTTATGGGGGGACTCCTCTGCTCTCACCTACTCAGAAAGAAAGGATTACATAGTACTCTGTATAAGTAGTCCTTCACTATTTTTTATATTTGGAGTTAAACGATTGGTAACAGTAGTGAGAAACTGCTGGAAAAAATCTTGGTGTCGTAATTCATATAATATTTTATCATACTGTGGGTTGGGCTAGATGACCTTTGACGGTTTCTTTCAACTCAAGGCATCCTATAATTCTATGTTTTGGTCATGCGCTTTCTGGTTTGCTGAAGGATCAGATGAAGAATTATCTGAAGTCTCGTGGTTTCTGGGGTGATCTTTGTTGCTGAAGAGAATAAAAGATCATTTAAAGGGGCTGAAATGAGCAGTCTTCCTTGGTGTGACAATGCAGTAATTGAAGTACTGGCCAGTGCTCTTGCTGAAAATTAATGTGATATGTTACAGTGTTGTAAAATAAAAATTAAATTTTAGATTGCAAATGAGAACCTTTCTTCCTTGTATCAACTGTTTTATAATAAATATAATTTTGGTTTTGTATTCTAGTCGGGGCAGTTCACAGAAGATATGATTCCTACAGTAGGCTTCAATATGAGAAAAATAACAAAAGGAAATGTTACCATAAAGGTAGGTGTACATGTTCAAGTTAATACAGAGTTGAGTAAATAATGGAGTAATTTGAACTTGAAATATGAAAGCATAGGACATTTAGTTAAGATTATACGATCATTTCTCTGTTTTTGTAGATCCAAAGTAACTTTTTTTAAAGCAAACGGTCATATATTTTTCTGTTACATTAATCTGTTTTATTTCATTATATTCCGTGCCAGGCAGAAGCTTTGTTGCACTCTTTTGGCTAGAAAGGTCATACCATTTTGAGATACTAAGGTAGCTGAGTTGACTTCTGGGGAAGAATCTCTGCTCTCTCTCTCTCTCTCCCCCCCTCTCACAACTGTAAGTGAAATCTGAAGCAACTTGACTCCTAACATGCGTATCTCAGTGGAGAGTGCAGTTTAGCTCACATGTTAACTATGCTGAAATAGAACAGCTAATGTAAGTCAGTTATCAGAGAATCATCTCTTAGGGTATAGAGAAATAGAGACGATGCCGCTTTGGTTGAGATACATGCCATAGGCATCAAAGTAGAGATAAGTCATGCCAGTAGCATTAAGGCACTGTGTTGTTTCATTATGAAGGGAGCCTGTTGATTAGTCTCAATCAAAGTCACAACTTCTAGATAAAATTAGGTCAATGGAACATAGAATTTTGTCTTTACTTTGACTTTTCCCTCCTATTCCAACATGTTTTTTCTTTTCTCCCTCACTTCTATAGATACTCTTCCTCTTGTTTGGTATGACTCATAAACCTGTAATGTGATTATGAGCAGTTGTTCACTGTCTATCCATTCTTCTAAGCAGAGAGCAGGCAAAGGGTGGTAAAAGGTGATAACTGACTTCTGTTGGTTGGGGGATGTTAAAGCTGAACTAAAAAACCCTAAACCAAAAACGACCATAGTGGTATAAGTACTGTGACTACCTGTCTGTTTTTGGTCTTAGTATCTTGCTATACTATTTCAAGATTTCACATGATTGTAGGACCTTCAGCTCTACATTTCACTTGTGTATCTCCTTCAGTGTTACAAGCTGGCAGAAAAATCAACAGGTTCCTCTCTACAACTACCTGTATGTTAAAGTGCCTAATAAGGTAGTCTTTCAAAATCTATTGAAATGGAAAGTCTGATGTCATCCAACTACTTTCTCTCATCATCCTAGCCCTCCTTCCCATAGACCCTCTTGAAATTCATGTCATGTTTTGCTGAAATAAGAACTCTTAACATTACCCATGATTTGGTCTGCAGTAGAGCGGTATTCATGCTGTACAGCAGGAAGGTGTACTGATCAGCAGAGAGCTGTTTCATCTCTTTCCTTGCTATGGAGTTTACCTCCAACTCTCCTCATGCCCATTAGCTTCTTGTTATCAAACATGTTTCCCTCTTCCACTGCCTGGTTTCCTTGTGTGTGATCTGCTTCCATATAGACATGAATACCAAACTATCTGCTCCTGTCCCTTAAAGAGGAAGCAACAATTGTCATTGCTTGATTCAGGAGTGAGTTTGTTGGAGAAGGAGGACAAAAAAGAAATTCCAGCTCTGGGTCCTTCTTGTTGCATGTGTCTCAAAAACCATCCATGTGTTGCTGAGGAAAGAACTGAACTATGCTATAGAAAGAACATACTTCAGCCTAACAGTATTGTGGTGCATTCCTGTTTGTCTTCTCCCCAAAGAGTGCCTTTTTAATCAAAAATCAGAACTTGAACTTTTTTTTCTTTGGAGCCCAAATGCTGCTTTCCAAACAAAGCCTTTCTGGAAAGGGAAGTAAAACCAGCACCTCTTAAAAAACAAAAAAACCCCCAAACCACCCAACCAAACAAAAACAACAACAAAAACAAAAAAAACCCCATATGCCCATGGTAGCACTCCTGAGCCTCAATATGATGTTTTTCATGCTAGAGACAAACTAGACTTATCTTCTGGGAAACCTAAGAGAGAATCAGACCAGCCTAGTAGGGTTGCAGAGATTAAAGGTCATCTTTTACATTCATCTTAAGTAAATGATAATGTGTGGTTTTACCTTCTACTTTAAGCCTGGCCCTGCACCCTTGCACCTCCTTTTCATCAGCATCAGTGATCACATGGCAAAGCAGTAGTCAGATCAGATAACTGGTCTAGGTGAAAGCAGCACCTGAAAAACCCCACAACCAACCAAACCAAACACACATCCATGCTGAGTTCTACTCAGGTTGCCTAAGAAGTGTCCTCCTTAAACAGCTGTGTGATTGCTGGTGCCATCACAGTGTGGGAAACTAGGATACAGACACAGGCAAAATGGTGCATTTCGGGGGTAACCTGGATAGATTACTTAGCTGTAAAACACGGTATTTACAGTAGAAAATCTGAACTGGGAGAAAGCAGTCTCTCTCTTTGGTGAGAAAAACAAAGTTTTTCTTCATCCTTCCACGCTGGTAGCCGCAAACTTGAGTACAGCTACCACCACCTGTTGCCAGAGGACTGCCAGAGTTATGTGTTCAGTGCCCACACATAGACTGCTCGTGGATTCAGATAGATCAGGGACAATATTAAAACCAAAGTTTAATGCTATGTTGTCAGGATTTATAAACTTTGGATGCTGTTAAATTTTCTAGTCCTCATGATGAATTCATGATTCATATTAATTATGAAAGAGAATTTATGGAGGGAGAAGTCACTGATATAAGAAGAACAGTCTGATTGTATAGATTCTGAACTGAAGGCTGTATAGATTTTCTCACCCAATATTCTGTTTATTATGCACAAATTATCATGTACAGTAGCTATGACAGCAAATCAAATAGTGTATTTGCAATGGAAACATCAGAAATACTGCCTTACAAGTGCAAATGCATCCTGTGGCCATCCCATGCTCTTAGACGTCAGTAGCAGATGTGAAGGAGAACAGGACCAGTAACGAAATTGTGATTAGCATTGTGATACAAAGCAGCAAATGCAGACTCACAAGCAAAAGCTGTTTGTTTGAGTTTAAAATAGTCAAACTGTCGTAAGTTTTCACTTACTCAGAGGTATTTTTTTCTTACTGTTTTTTCAGGCATGCAGGTGTTATTGTCCATCTGCCTGAGCCTTCCCCTTTCCTTCAGAAGGGTACATTTGTACCAAAGTACTACCTTCCACCTGAGCTTTAGCAATGCTTCTTAATTCATCCAGGAGAGAATTCTATTTTGAGTACACCTAAACATCAGATTCATACCCTTTTTATTGCAGCTGCCGTGGTTTACCACTGATCAAAGAAGTCCGTGCATGCCACAGTCACTAAAAAAGTTATTGAATTCAACCATAGTTCCTAAGTAATCCACAGGAATAGGAATTTCCTTTCAGTTCTTTTTTTTTCTGTCTTTTGCCTAAAAACAGTGAGGCCATGATTTATATAGAGAAAGCATAAGGATAGTTTGAGTGCTGTACTGATGCTGCTGCAGAATTGGAAGTCAGATATGCTGTCAGATATGGAAGAAAATGAAGAAATTGTTGGTCATTATTAAACTAGACAGAAGTCCTTTATAATTAGGCAGAGGCTTCAAAATAAAGTATTTTTTGAGCCAGGATTAGCTCACGAATGAAATGACTAATAGTTTGTACTGGAGTTGTCTGCACTAAGGATATTACAAGATTAAGTTTGTGCAGGGAGGAGGGGTGTGAGTTTCTGTGGAACTGTGCCTTGTTTTACACTTTGATCTCAAAAGTAATTTTATATATAGTTGTTATAATACAATTTTAAAAATAAGGAGATAATGCTAACATTATTAATGTGTTTGTTGGCTTCAAAAACAATACTTGGTTTGGAAGCCAGTCTGCACAGGAAAATACCTGAACAAGTTCTCTCGGTCTCTCTTCTACAACACCATAGAGTGAAAGTAAGAGGTGTAGGGGAGTATGGCTCTTATGTATAGATGCGTATTTCCTTAAAAGCCTGTCAAGATGGAGTACTTGTATGTTACTATTCCTGTATCTAGGTTAAAATATTGCAGCCTAATTGCTAGATAAAATTTCCAAAATTATTTTACTGTAAGAAGAATGACAGCATTTGTTGATAAGTTGATGTCTGAGGAATGGTGAGGGGGTGCTCCTGGCTAGAATCCTCTTATGAGCTATTTGCAGCCCAGTAACAAGGATTCAAAGTGAAATTTTCTTTAACCTTTTTATCTCAACAAAACAGTTTATCTTTCTCATAGAAATATTGCAAAATCCAAATGTCAGCTATTAAAATTCCTGGATAAATTGTTATTTTACTAAACCTGTGACGTTCTTTACGCATGAAGGGAATGATCTCCATGCTAAACAGAGATTCGACATTGTGTCTGACCTTTTTTAAAATTTTCAGGGGACACTGCAAAACATAATCAATTAAATTTACTATAAAAGTGAGGCTGAGAAACCACCTGGGTCAAAAAGTCATCAAATGAAAAATTGGCATTCCAGAAGTGAAAGATTGATCACCTTAGGCAAAGTAAGTTGGAACGCCAGAAAGTAGGTGATACTAATCCTTTACCCAGTGGGGTAGGCCACTAAGGCGGACGTACTATGCTAGTGCAGTGTCACCGCCTGGTTTCTTTACTACAGCTCCATCTGCAGATTCCATACAGTTCCAGAATGCAGTCTGATTTTGACAGTTATTTCCAGAAGCCAGTAGATTTATTATCATTTTTAGTCTGTAGTCCTAGTGTGTAAAAGTATGGTCACTGCCATGCCTGTGTGCATAAGAATTTATCTGAAGCACACCGAAAGAGAAACACCGATGTATGAAAGCTGTCAGCTTTAACCATGAATTGTCAGATTTTTGGCTTCCGGTATATTACCACACGGTATTTGAAATCTAAGCAGGAAGCTTTATGGGTTTTGAGGTTGTGGTAGAGGTATTAGAATAGAGGATGATTTCTAGCATCAAAATATGTAATGTACTATAACTTAGGAATCTATTAGAACTATTTTGATGAAGTCCATTACAAAACTGACAGCTGTCTTTTTTTTTCCCAACAAAAAAAATCTGACTGAATTACTGATTTTAATTCCAAACAAGTTTTATGTGCTGAGTAATTTGATTTTGATTCATTTTCTGTGTTTTTGGATTTTCTCAGTATTAGTAGTCCTTTTGCTTTGATGAGATTTAGTGTTCAACAAAGTAGACAGCAATTAAAAAACTTATTTTAGCAAACTAGGTTTTAAGGGCCTCAGAAGATGTGCATCATGAACTGTTGTTTTAAGTGATTGTGAAACTCTAACTAACCAACTTTAGTGATGCTCTTAGACTAGGTATAAAAAGGAAATAGAGCACCACAAGGCATGCATACTGACAGATAATGCTGCAGCCTCATTTTCCTTGCTCTTGCACTTGTTTTTCTTAAAATTGCACTGCCAGGCAGATTCTGCACAGATTCTGCCCGGCTTTTGCGGTACGGAGGAAGTGGAGAGCAGATGCTCAGGGGACCGAGCTGCCGGGGCTGGGCTGCCGTCACCCCGGCTGTCACCACTAGGTGTCAGCGTCCCTCCACCGCACCCAGCGCGGGCTCGGCTGCAGGAGGGCGATGCCGGGCTTCTTGCTACTTGCTATTTGCTCTGGTGTGGCAGAGGGGAGGGCAAGGATACCGGCTCTGCGTTCCTCCTCCAGCTTCCTTCATTGCAGTACTCCTCCTCTGGACAGTAGCGTTTTCAGGTCTCCGCACATCCTCATACAAACAGAATCCTCCTGCTTTGTAAAGCTTCATCCCAGTATTCAGGGTATCTTACCTGTCATGACATAATCTCGCATGTCATGCAGTAATACAAGCCTCTGTGTGTACTCCCTGTATAGCTCAGCAGTGTTGCAGCACGTACTGGCTCCACATGGCTTGGGTCATTCTGCAAAGGCCATGTCATGCCTGGGCTGATTTGAAGTCAAAATGGCTATTTCTATAAAGAGGAATTTTTGCTGAATGTCCCAGTGATTATTATAGTTGTGTGTAAGAAGAGCTGTACTGGTGGCTTCAAAAAGGGCTGTGATCCACAGCAGGAAGTCCGGTTACTAGTGATAAATCCCAGGGATTGTTTAGTGTGTTTGTTAGTGACGTGGATGGTGGGACAGGGTGCACCCCCAAAAAGTTTGCTGGTAATACAAAACTGGGAGGAGTGCCTGGTACAGCACAGCATTGTCCTGCCATCCAGAGGGACCTCAACAGGCTAGAGAAATGGACTGATGGGACCCTTACGAAGTTAAAAAAATGGCACGTACAAGGTCCTGCAGCTGAGAAGGGTCAACCCCATGCACCACTACAGTCTGTCTGGCTGGGAAACATCTTTGCAGAAAGAGACTTGGCGGTGCTCATGGACACCAAGTTGGTCATTGGAAGCAGTGTATCTTTGCAGCAGAGAGATGAGACCAATGACATCCTGTGGTGCATTAGGAAGAGCTTTGACAGCAGGTCAAGGGAGGTGGTCTCTCCCTTTTATTCAGCACTGGTAAGGCCATGCCTGATGTACTGGCCAGTTCCGGGCTTCCCAGTACAAAAGAGATGTGGAGCTGCTGGAAGAGCCATGAAAATGATTAAGGAACTGGAGCATCTCTCATATGAGGAGATGCTGAGATATCTGAGACTCTTTAGCCTAGAGAAGAGAAAGCTCAGGAAGATCTCATCAGTCTAGCCAGAAGATGAAGCCAAACTTTTCTCTGTGGTGTCTAGGGGGTACAGACTGAAATATGAGAAATTCCATTTAAACCACAAGAAAAAGTGTTTTCACTGTGAAGAGGATTGAACATTGGAACTAGGCAGGTTCTGGAAACTCCATCCTTGGAGGAATCTGCTCTAGGCGACCTTGCTTTGAGCAGGGAAAGTTGGATTTTGCAGTCTTATGGATTATGCCTCAGTGGTTCTGTGAGGAGGACTTACATGAGGGTTAGAGAGTGGCTCAGAGAATTAATGTGGAGCATACTTGGAATTACTTAAGGATCAACTAAGAAGGAAAAGTATGACAGTACTTTCCCCTCTGATAGTTTGAGAAAACCTTTGGAGACTTGTATCTGTGCTGGGAGTTGTGTGCTGCAGAGTGTGAGAGAGGATCACATATTACATAGGAGCCTCTACCGTGGACCAGACAAACGCTTGGGGCCAGAAGGCAGTGTCATCAGTCAGAACAGGCATTGTTGAATGTTTCAGCAGTCATTCAGAATAACTGTTTAGGACTTCTAAAAAATGAGGACTGAGAGTTGATCTCAAGGGTGAATCAGATATTTACCAAATATGTTAGGTAATTGCCTCTTAAAATTTGTTCTTCCATTAAGAAGGTTCTACAACATCCCTTGTTTAGCACAATATTCTTTTTTTCATTCGTGTTAGAAAGCTTTTGTCCTAGTATCTGACATGAGTTGTTGTCATCACAAATTGAGCTGCTTTTTTCTTCTCTTATATACCTACCAGCCATTTCCTGGGAAACATTATGGTTGAGCTCCCCCCACCTCCCCTCTTTATGGGTCATATTTTCAAAATCTCACCCTCTCTTATCTCATCAGGAGTTTCTGAAATTTTTCTGGTTTTGTTCTATAGACTGATTCTAAAAACCAATAAAAACCAACCTCCCTGACACTGAGGACAGGGCAGTTCATATTTCTAAAATTGTGCATAAGATGCTTCGGATAGTCCATGCTGATTTAACACGTGCAGCACTGTTGCAATGCTTCTTTAGTTTGTGAACTACTCAGGCTTTTTATCCTGCACGTCTGCCTGGTAATTATCCATTTTGTGCTGGTGCATTTAGTTCCATTGATGCTTTGTGATAAATTTCAGCTGCCTTATTTCAGACCATTCCTCTCTCTGGTCCGGATACTTTAGGATTCTGCTCTTTTCTTTTTATCCACTCTCAGATTGAAGTTATCTGCATCTTATATAAACACATGGTTTATTCCAGCATCCTGTGGGGACACCTGGGAACCATAAATGCTATCCCTGCTTAGCTCTGTCTTTAGCGTCTTTGTCTTACTGCTAAATGCTGTGAATCTGTCAGGATTACTCAGACTTGAGAGGTGGAGGATAAGGAGAATACATGAGGAGAGTGCCAGAGAGATGTGGGGTTAAATCTATCATGGGATAATGTCCTTTCCTTGTCCTGTCTACCAATATTAGATTACCTTTTCCCAGCACATCTTCTTGGATTTTCTCTGATCTTGAGCAGATGCAACTTTTTGCTTTCATGGTTATATATGTTCTTCAAGGACAAGCAAAATTAATAATCAGTGCAGTAGTTATTGGTTAGCAGTTTTGAGCTGTGTCCTTGCCTCTGATCTCCTTGCTCTCAGTCTTCTAAGTGCAAGTTCTGCCTACAACTTAAAACTTCTATATGCCTGCTTTCACCAGAACCTTTCAGACTGCCATGTCTAGAGACTGATTCAAGATCATGTGAAAAGAGGGTACGGAGAATTGCGTGTAGTCATGCAGAATCAGGGCTTTCTGCTTCGCAGAGGACACAATATGACACAATATCACTGGAATGGTTTGGCTCCTCATGTCTGTTATATCTTGATCAGGAGATTTGCAGTCTTGCCTCTAAAGCTGAATTCCCTGATACTCTCCTGCCTGAGAACCCAGAGTGGAGGTAAGCACCATGAGGTTCAGAATACAGTTTCTAAGAACAGACTTTGCTTTTGTGTCCTGTTTAAAATCCACCTGTTGATCCTTCCAACGTTTTACTTTGTGTCTATGATAAAATGGCAAATATACCCTTATCATTGAGAAATACTGTCTCCTGTTAAAATGCCTCTGTGCTTGTTTGTCAGTAGTTGAAGGTACTCAGCCATTTTGTGTTGCAAGTCTTCAGTGAAAGTATTATGATCAAATTAAATAATGGTAAACATTGAAGTGTGCGTGTAGATTTTTTTTTTGTCTGATGTGACTAAAATAAAATACCTACTGGTATCTTTAAAAGTTGGACTTTATTGCCAGTGAGGAGTGACAACAGGGTTCTTTAAAGGGTCAAGACTGATTTCAAAGACCATAGTGTTCTGGGAAAGCACTGCCTGCAGAAAATGTAGCCATGTGGCATCCTTTTATCAGCTTTAAGAGCTGTAAATGTAAAGGCATTTCCAAAATATAGGAAAACAGGTAGTAAGTATTCTAAAGTAGTAAAGTATTTTAACTTCCCCATTAAGTTACGTGGCTGGTACTAGAAGTAAGGTTCTGTAGTTTTGAATACACCAGGCAATTTATGAAAAAAATTATTAGGTTTTTTGTTTTTTTGTTTATTAGACGAAGAGGATGAACATTGCTAGTTGAAGATTCCATCTAGAATAGATGACTATTTAGGATTTGTCTCCTGAGCTTAGCCACATGATAAGTAAGCCAGCCTGAGCCAGTTATCTGAACTCAGTGCTAAGAGCAGCGTGTGCTTTGCAGGAATGAGTCACCTGTTAGGCAGGGTGGGTGAGACAGATAATTTCCTTCTCTTGGTGCCCTCTGAGCTCTTCGGTAGCCACAGAGGAATTTTGGTCACTTGGATTAGATGCCTACATTTTAGGTGTTTGAAGTCCCTGTCACGACACATTGAGTTGGCCGTGAATGCAATGACTGCTTGCTGTGTGTGCTTGAGCTCATTGGTCACATCACAGCACCTGTAGCCTTGTCTGTGTACAAGATGGTGGTGTTGGATGTTACTGGTGCCACTTTATTTTGCCCAAATACTCTTCTGTGTTTACTCTTTTCTTACCTTTTTGTCCAGGTTAGTTTTTGTGGCTGGTATTTTCTGAATATTTCCAAGGAGAAAGATACATTTCCGAGTTCAGGTATTTGTAGTATTGGATTCATCTTGCAAGTTAAGATGTCTGAATGTAAACAGTTATATGTCTACAATGAGGTTTAAGCTCCTTTAATGATATTCATGGGAGCTGTAGTCGGTACTGTCAAGCCTAGAGCATAATTCTGTCATCCTGAAGATGTTACATCTGATCAGCTAAATGGCTGTCTAGACTTTGCTGACTGCTGGGAGAGTGTAGGTACTGAACCCAGGCATTGACATCAAGATACAAATGTGTCATTGTAAACGTCTCTGTCCACAAGAAATATCCTACCCAGCATGGCTGAAAAACACCATGTAAACTGACATCTAGAAAGTACTTTTCCTGCGACTTTCTCATGAACCATCAAGCCTTCCCACAATATAAACTAATTTAAAGAAACACAGCTAGAGCGTTAATGAGCCTTCCTGTAACTTCCTTTCAAAAATCTTCGAACCTATTCCTCAGCTGCATTTTTGCTCAACTGTCACGATAAAGCTCTGTGCTATCAGAAAAGGATCTGCTCCTTAAACATTGCTAGTTAATAAATACTATGGTAAACAATGATTCCGTGATGGTGATCTAGTTTACAGATTAAAACATTGCACTTTTTAATGAGAGTGTAGACTTGCCAGCACAGTAAGAATTACTATGCTATAGGAGTAGACAGGAACAAATAAAATAGTGATTTATAAAATGCAGTACCAACAAGATCGTGCCTTTGAGGTTGAGCCTGACCAACTCCTTGAGATTTTGATCTCCTGTGAGGAAATGGTACCAGGTATCAAAGACCCTTTTTCTTGGTTTAGTCATTTTGCAGACCTTCTATGATTCTTAAAATCAGCTGGTCTTCTAGGGATAAAATTACCTCTTAAATATTACAAAACTTTTATTCCTGAGAGACCAGGGAAAGCCATGGGAGAAATTTGAAGTCCAGTCTCTTTTTAAAACACCCAGACAAAACAAACTTCTTTTTAAAACTAGCTGTATATTCAGCTGTTAAGGTGTAGTCTCCTCCCTCTCCCTGTTCACATTAAGAATATACTTTTTACCTGTGTATTAAATATTGGATACAAAAATAGTTGATGTACAAAACACACAAGGTTCATGCAAGAAAACTTCTTTAATGCTACAACCTCTCCTCTTTCCTTCCTGGATGCCTCTTGTATTTTCACAGTGCTGTCTGTTCAGTCATGTACTGTGAAAATGCTTTGGGGCAGGAATTTTTGTTTCTAATAAAGTAGTTAACTCTCTCATTGGCTATTCTGTATAATAAAGAGTATTAGAAGGTTACTACTAGAACCATTTTGGTTTCATAGGCAGAAAGGTGAGGATTTTTTTTTTCATTTCATGCATTTATTTTCTTACCCTATTTCAGATAATTATAAATTAATATATTGACATAAAGTGAGTTCCCAAGCACTATTAAAAACACCTAGTCAATCTTGTGTCCTTCATGTTGTACTTTAATGAATAGCTGTAAGCCTGATTAGGGAAACTGACTGGAAATACTTATCTTTCTATTGTTTCAAGGTGACTTTTTCTCCTAATGAGAGTAATCTTGTTCTGCAATGCAGTTTAATACAGTAAGATAGAGTATATCATCAAACAAGGAGAAAAAATTAATATTTTTTTATCCTGTATTATTTTTTTTCTGAATAGTCCAGGCTACATAATCTTGTAGATTCTCATGGCTACCAGAGTTGCAAAAATCTAATCTGACTACTGGCCTGCTCTGTCCTCTTTCCCTTTCTTTTTTCCTCTGATCTACCAAGAAAATAATTTAGTTTCTTTTTCCAGACACACAGATGTGCACCAGATGGCTGCAGATAGTTTCAAGGTCCTGATGAGTTACTGGAATAATTAGTGTTGGTATAAGTTTTGTCATCTAACCATAATGCTGAACTGTGTACTCACCACGTTCAAGCTTTCATAATATTTTATGAAGGTTAATTTTATTAAGACTTTTGAAACTGTGCTTCAAATGTCAGTGCAGATAATAATTGATACTTCATGGTCAGAAGTTCCCTCAGCTCTTTCATATGTAAAATTCTTGATCTCATACATGGGACTAAAGGCAATCTACCTTTAGGTGAAATACTAATTTTATGTCAGAAGGAACAGTAATCAACCAGTGAATGAATTGGGAAATACTTCTTTCTAAAATATGAACATAAGATATTAAAAATTATACAGAAATTGATACATAAATACCATTTATGAGCTGTGACATTAAAAAAATAGTGGATATTAATTGCAAAAGGCCTTATCCCAAGGGTCTATTAAGTCTTACTCTTTTGTGCAAGTTTTTGTTGCCACAGCAGGTTTATTACATTTGGATTTATATTGTAAATGTGAAGACAAGTCTTAAAATTTTGCTTCTGTGTATATTATTTACAAATTCAGTTTCTTCTGTAATGTATATGGCTCCTAGATCTGGTATATGGTACCTATTGTTTTGATAGCTAAATCTGATTGAAGTAAGAAATAGTTACTTCTCGTTGTCCTTGACAGAGGAACAAATCCATGACTTACTTTTCAGTGTTTATCACTATTTTATACTTGTAACACAACTGTCTTTGGATGTAGCTGCAACAGCTACATTATCATGCAGCCCTTGCCTGCATGATTTAGATATGTTCCCTGGTATTTTGATCTGGAAAACAGTTTTGAAACAAGATTATTGCCATCCACCAGAAATACTGAATTTTTTGAAAGCGAAGCAGAATAAGTAACTCCTGTACAGAAAAATAATGTGTTAGCCTTTTAACAATAAGGAATTTTGTGGGATTGCTGGACACTAATAGCATCCATAAGTATTTGCAGGACTGGAGCTTTATAAAATCTCAAGCAGAATTTGAGCTTTTTTGCCTTAAGGTTCACGCTGCTTAATCACTTGAAGCCTACTCTATACTACTGTTTACTTTCTGATTCTGATCAGTTAATCCATGTGTCTTTTAAAGCGTATTTGATGAACAAATGGGAGAGCTGTGGAGGTATTGGAGCTCCGTAGAGTATATTATCCGTTATGTGAACTCAATCTGCTCTGCAATCAACTCTTTATTTGTTTAGTCTCTGTTTTTAGCCTACTGAAGGTCTGATACATTCTTAACTCAGGTCTCCGTAGCCTCATTAAAAAGTGAATGGGAAAGGGTAACTTTGTTCAGATGGACATTTGGAGCTTTTGATGTCACAGGACTGACTTGCTCTGTGAATGTGCCTGTCCCTTTCCATTGACTGGAAGAGGCTGAGAGGACCAGTCTCTTGAGGAAGGTCACTTAAAAAATTTTGGCATTGGCAATACAACCTGCATGTTGCAACTAAGAGTTTCATTTAATCTGTTGTGTTAGTACTTTGCAGTTCAAAAATGTTTTGGGGCTGGGGTATTCTTACCTTTTCCAGGTATGGGACATTGGAGGACAGCCAAGGTTTCGAAGCATGTGGGAGCGTTACTGCAGAGGAGTCAATGCAGTTGTGTAAGTTTTCTTTTGTATGCTTATAGAAAATGTACTCTGCAATGTATAGTATTATAATATTATATATTATATATAAAAATAATATAGATAAGGTTTGCTTTCTGTCCACCTCCAGTACGTAAGAAGACCCAATACAATATAAGCAGTGTGTTTTACACATCCAGCAACCCAGACGTATAAGTAATTGCATATTCCAGGCCATTTTTTCCCCACAGACTGTGTTTAACTCTGTTTGTTCCAGTATCAATAAATGCAGGGTTTATACAACTCAAGTCTTTTCTAATGCTGTTGTCAATATGAACACATTTTTCACATTTCAGATGTTTTAATGCAACTGTCTGCAAGTAATGGGCAATACTATGAATAACTACATTCTCGTTGCAGGTACATGGTGGATGCAGCAGACTTAGAAAAAGTAGAAGCTTCAAAGAATGAGCTACACAGTTTGATAGATAAGCCACAATTGCATGGAATTCCAGTAAGTATTTTAATTATTATTCTTACTGGAATGTAGACAGTAAATCCTCATGAATTGGTTCCTCTGGACTCTTGAAAATATTAAGTTAAATGTGATGCCGCCTTGATACACTGAGTGCTCTTAGAAAAATTATTGTGATATTTTCTCAGAGGACTCAGCATCTTATGAGTGCTGCAGTGTGTTTGTATGTTTTCTTGTCTAAAGGTCAGAATAGATTTGGAAAAAATCTGTTTTCGTGTGTGGTATTATCAGACAGTAATTACTTTAAGTCAGTCCCCTTGTTGGCTGGGTTTGAACCAGTGACCCAGATAAGTTCCTGAGAGTATCTTAAGGCATGTGAGATTTGTCTTTCTGCAGGTTGGCAGACACTAACATCAAGTAGTGTCCTCTTTTTCCAGAGACTGTGTAGGAGGTTGGCTCTTTGTGTGTCCTGACTTCTTCTTGACTAAGTTTTTCAAACTAAATTGTGTGGGGAAAAAAATGCAAATACGCATCTTTTCTTCAGTAGGAAGTGTCAAAGACTAGTGTATTCAGCTGAAATTCTAGTGAGGAATAATGGAGGTGGAGACTAATGTTTAATTAAATGTGATCTTCCAGTTTAGAAATCCATCAGGTTAATATTGGTCTTCGTGTTGACACCACCAAGCAAGAGTTCATGGTTGTGATTGTACAGTAGTACATACAAATGAAGAAGAAGCTTCTCACAGCTGGGTGGCTCTTGCTTGGCTCCTGTTTTGTAAACAATTATTTGGACACTTGGCCACTGGAAGTAATTGAAATCATCTGAGGATGAGTAGACAGACTGCCAACATAAAAACATTCTGAGAATCAAGTTCACACACATCCATTCTCAAAGGAGAATTTTTCAAGTGACTCTATCTTTTTTTATAAGGTTTGCTGTTATTGTTGTGATTTTATGTAGTAATTACTTATTGAACAAATCCGACAAATCTGTAGTCATGCTGTTCACAGTGAGTGACATTGCCTATCCTTTGTGCTCTCTTCACATGCTGTTTTACTTCTCACTTTTCTTTCCTGAAATGATAGGTCTCTCATATCTTCAGAAGTATTTAATTCAGTTCCTTGCCTTTTATATGTTATAATACCACATTTCATATGCCCAGCCTGACCAGCATCTTAATCTCCAAGGTCCAGTGATGTATTTTTTACTTACTTTTATTCATAGATAGTAACTAGTATTGAACTTCCTTCAATTTATTGTGCTCAGGCTTTGGCATTATAGATTTTGAAGTAACTTTATTAATCTAAGTTTGCAGGTAATGAGTTTAATATGTTCTAGGTTCATGGGAAATAATGGGACAATCTTGACTTAGAAAATTGTAGCACATCTGGAAAACATTAATGCAGTCATAATTAGAAAAACCTTCAGTTGCTTACTTCATCTTAGAATGTGCTGAACCCATTTATCTGATCTTCATTTTTACTTGGAGCCTTAAGTATTACATCGGAACTCTGAAGTTCTAGCATCTATTCAGTAAATTATCTACATTTCTCCAAGTTCTTTCCTAATGGCTTCCTTTCAGATTTCTACCACGGATACTCAAAGTGGAGGGAGAAGAATTGGTCATTTGGCTGGTGCTTGGGTGATACATGGTTCAGATACCAGGCTGTTTAGTATTTCAGTGTTAAAAAGCAGGGAAGCAAAACTGTAGAGAGAAGCATGTGTGGGTCTTTAGAATCTGTCCTCTGCTGCTGGGGACCTGTTTTTAATTCACATTAGTCTGATCCTGTGAATTGAATGCCCATTGGTGGCTTGAGTGCACCCCTTGAGGTGCATGCATCTCTTCCACATTTAGTTGCATGCAATCTGATGCCATCCTATAATGCCATCCAGAGTGGAGGGATTCACTTCCAAAGGAGACTACTGACACTAATACACCCAGAAATAATTGGATCCAGTTTTCAGAGGTTGTTCATCTAGCATCTGGCCCTGACTAACAGTGGGATGTCCATGATGCTGCCATAGTAATTGGTCATTTTGAATATGTCCTCTAAATACTTAGCTGTGAGAACCAGAATAGTGCCAACAAACGGTTAAAGACAAAAATAAACTTTTATTGCTTGTGGATTTAATATGCATATGAATTATTTCTTTCAGGTGTTAGTTCTTGGAAATAAAAGAGACCTCCCAGGTGCACTGGATGAGAAGCAGCTAATTGAGAAATTGTAAGTAGCTGGGTTGTGTAAAAAGCTGAGGCACTGTGAAATTTGATATGTAAGAGAAAATCATTGGAAGTCTATAGCAATGACCAGCTATAAAAGATTCCATTTTACCTTCTCAGATATTCCACTTTGAGCTCTGCTGGCACTTGACATAGTGATCTACACTGATAACTGACTGCAGTAGATTTGAACCTTTCCTAATTATTGTTTTAGTTGTGTAAAGTTGTTTCAGATAATCCTGTTTTCCCATCATTGTAGCTACAACTGCTGTGGATGGTAATAGGATCAATTAGACTTTTCAGAGTACATTGTAGTGGCAGTTTAATGCTCGAATGACATTAGAACAGAACCATTTCAAACCACTGTCTGTAAATTTAAGCAATTTAGATATTTTTGGCATATATCCAAAACATACACTTACTCACCATTAGTTTCAGGATTACTGAAACTAACAAACTGATGGATTTTAAGGGTGATGGTAAAGGAGATACCCAATTTTGTAAAAATGGCCAATATAGCACTAATTTTGTAGAATAAGATTCCATGTGACAAGTCACATAGTTTTAATTAGTAGGAGTGAAGTTTTGGTGTAGTAAGGATGGTCTGAAGTCTAGGTAGCTAAACTGGGACTCACAGAAAAGCTGAGGTTGGAAGGAACCTTGAGATCATCTTGTCTACCCACCTGCTCAAGCAGAGCTGTTTGCCTCTTAGAGCTGATTGCTCTGGGCCGTGTCCGGGCATTTTTTAATATCTCCAAGGATGGAGACTGCAGCCTCTCTGGGCAACCTTTGCCAGTGCTTGGTCACTCTCAAAGGTAAAAAGTGTTTCTATGTGTTCAGAGAGAGCCTCCTGTGTTTCGGTTTGTGGCCATTGCCTCTTGTCCCATCACTGGGCTCCATCTTGTTTACAGCCTCCCTTCAGATTTTTGTACGCATTGTTAAGATGTGGCTCCCTAGGCTTTTCTTCTCTAGGCTAAACAGTCCCAGCTCTCTCAGCCTTTCAAAATATGTGAGTTGCTTCAGTTCCTTAATGATTTTAGTGGTCCTTTATTGAGCTCTCTCCAGTAGCTTCACATCCCTCTTGTACTGGGGCGCCCACAACTGAACATGGGTATAGCCTTATCGGTGCTGAATAAGATATCTCCTTCAGCCTGCTGGCAGCATTCATAATGCACCTCAAAATACCATTAACCTTTTTGCCACACTGCTAGATCATTTTCAACTTGGTGTCCTTTTCTGCAAAGGTGCTTTCCCAGACAGTCAGCCTCTGACATGTCCTGGTGACCGGGGTCGTTTCTCCCCAAGGGCAGAACTTTACGCTTCCCCTTGTTGAGCTGCATGAGGTCCCTGTCAGTCCGTTTTTCCAGCCTGTGGAGATCCCTCTGGGTGGCAGCATGACACTCTAGTGTCTCAGCCACTTCTCCCAGTTTTCTGTCATCAGCAGACTTGCACTCTGCCCCATCATTCGTAACAAATGAAGAGGTAGGACAGGATTGGACACAGTATTGATTCCTGGTGTACAGTGCTAGTCACTGGGCTCCACTGACCTTCGTGCCACTGATCACCTGACTGTTCAGCCAGTCTTCAGTGCACCATCTGCTCATCCAGCCCACGCTTCCTCAGCTTGTCTATGAGGATACTATGGAAGACACTGTCAAAAACTGTACTGATGTCAAGGTGCACAATATCCATTGCTCCCCTATCACCTACCAGGCTGTAGATTTCATTGTAGAAGGTTACTGTGTTAGTCAAGCATGCTTTCCCTTCTGTGAATCCATGCTGACTACTCCTGAATCCATGCTGACTACTCCCAATGACCTTCTGGTCTGTCACATGCCTGGAAATAGTTTCCAGAATTATTTGCATTATCACCTTCCCAAGAATCAAGGTGAGGCTGACTGTCATGTACTTCCCTGTGTCCTCCTTCCTGCATTTTCTGAAGAGCGACATTTGCTCTCCTCCACTCTTGGGCACCTCACTCAGTTGACATGATTGTTCAAAGGTTATTAAGAGTTGCCCACAGCAACACATCAGTCAGCTCCTTTATCACTTGTAGGTGCATCCCACCAGGGCTGACGGACTTCTCTATGTCCTGAGCCTCTTCCATCAAGGATGCAACTTCCTTGCTCCTGACTTACCCTTGGTGTCTGCAGCCTGGGATCTGAAAGCTAATCTTGCTAGCAAGGGCTGCATTTTCATCTCCTGTGTAAACAGGTACCTTGTCTCATTGAGCAGTGGGCCCACATATTCTTCTGTCTTCCACTTGTCCCTTATGTACTTAGAGAAGCCCTTCTAGTTTTCTTTGGCATCCCTGATGAGATCCAACTTCAATTATGCTTTGGCTGTCCTGTGTCTCTGCATGCTTGGACAATGTTTCTGTGTTCCTCCCAGGTTACCTGTCTCTGCTTCCACCTTCTGTATACTTCCTTTTTATTACTGGGTCTTGCCAGGAGCTTATAATTCATTCACTTAATGCTTTCTTGCCTTTTTCCTGGACTTGTTAGGATGGATTACTCTTAAGCTTGGAGATGATCTTTGAATATTAATCAGCTTTCTCAAACACTTCTTTGCTACAGGGCCTTATTCCATGGGACTTTTCCAAGCAGATCCCTGAAGAGGCCAGGTCTGCTTTACTGAAGTCCAGGGAGGTCACTATTTAGATGTCTTCTTGATTAGTCTCTTGTGGTCTTAAGAATCTTTCCTTCTCAGTGCCTCCACTCCCCATCTGCTTCAGAAACAGTCTTTTTTGTGCATGTCTGTGTCGCTTTGTGTGAGGATAAATAAATGAAAAAGAAACAAAGTGCTCAGAAACTCTGAGAGGGGAAATTCCCAGAAAGATGTTAATTAAGAAATCAGTTTCTTCCTAAATGTACGGGCATTCTTTCAATAGGAATCAGATCTGATATATTAAGTATGATATAGTAAACATCCTGAAGATAAATGGTGTGATCATTTGAGTACTGTTACTTGATTATGAGTTATTGGAAATAAGAACTGTGAATTCTAAGTGAAAAGAGTAAAAGGTGAATGATAAGACATGGATAATACTTGGTTGCCACTACAAAATATTATTTTTAGCTCATGGATTTCTGTGTTTTTATTACGCACTATTACACTGACTTAAGGAGAGGTTTGAATTTTTGTGAAATGACTTTACAACCTTTTAGTCTTTATAGTTTTAAGAAATGTGTGGTTTTCTGTGTGGCATATTTTAAGAATTTAACATCTGAGAACAGAACTGGACCCACTGAGTAAAAAGCAGAAAACTTACATTTAATGGAAATTTGTTGCCAGTTTTTGTGGCCTTATAACAGTACTTATTATTTTTGTTTCTGTAGAAACCTTTCAGCTATTCAAGACAGAGAAATCTGTTGCTATTCTATTTCCTGTAAAGAGAAGGATAACATTGGTAAGGTTTTTCCAGCATCATCAATATATGCTTTATACTTTGGATCAGATCTTAAACATGTTAATGAGATTTGAGCATCCAGCTCCAATATCATTTTACATTGAAAGATATTCTGCAAATATTGTATGCAACTATATTTATTTCAACCTAGAATTATGTGTAATTTAAAATTAATTTGTAGAATTATCTAGTTCCATGAGAAGTCAATTTGACAGGGACCTTGGAAAAGCATATTTAAAGCCCATATTAATTGAATCCTTTACAAGAAACCTGTGTTACTTTTGAAAAAACAGTGGCTGCGTATGAAGACCTTCCAATTATTAGGTGATCCTAAAAAAATTTGGGTATTTTGCTCCATACACGATTTCACTTGGTAAGCAGGTTTTACATGTGGCTGTATGGTGGTGTTCACCGAACTGAGGACGTCATAGTGCTTTTGTCCCACTGGAGATGAAAATAGTGTATCCTGTAGTCAGGACCTATAAAAGCCCCATGAATTTGTCCTCCATCTGCCTTTGGTTTTTGCATTTTCCTGTCTCTCCTATTTTCCACTTTCCTGTTCCCTTTCCTGCACAGAGCAGGAGAAGGGGATGTAGCACAGGCTGAGCCAGCAGCAGCAGCAGTTGCCTGGGGGCGTGCTGCCTCTGTGCCACCCTACTTCTCTGCGTGCTGCTAAAACAAGTGGTGCTGAATGGGAGGGATACAGCCTGGGTTCATATTTATAGCTGCTACTTGAGAAAGCCAGACTTGCTAGAAGAGCTGGGCAGCTCTGTAGGGCTCAGCTGAATGAGAGACTGTGAGTGGGAATGGGAGGAGAGCCAGTTTCTCTCAGCAGCAGGGGAAATTTCCATCCTATGCAGAGAGGACCAGGTAGTGGAGATGGTGAGGAAACTATGCCATTACACTTTGGTTCAGTGAGCTGTGGAAGATTTCAGCTGTGTGCAGAGACATGTTAGGCAGCGAGGGCTTCTCCTGGAGGTGTTGTATGTGATTGGGATGTGTTAGTTTGAAGATCAGCCCCAGGTCTGCTGCAGCTTGGGATGCAACTGTTATCTCAGAGTGAGTGGAAATACACACTTTTACATTGGGGAAGATTAGACTTGGGGATATAAGGACCGTGGAAGGATAATCTCAGCAGGTGAAAGGCAGTGAAGGTGGTTGAGGTTTTTGAAATGCTGTGCTTGATCGTCATCAAATTGGCAAGACTGCAGTGAAGGTTCTCAGAAGTCGTATTGTGACTGGAAACTGGCAAAACCAGCTTAATTTCTGAACGAATCCTGAGAAAATAGGTTTTGATCCTGGTTCATTTATGTGCATGTCCTGGAGGAGAGCAGCGTGCAAAAAAAGCATGCTAAAATTTGCGAACAGGGAAATAATGAAAAGAACAATCACTAATGCAGAACTATGTCGATCACTTACTTGTGGAAGTTCTGGGAGTAGTGATGAAAAAGACTCAAATCCTAACTGAGAATCGGTCAAACACCTTCCAGTTTAACCTTATGCCTAGAAACACTAGCCCGATTCCTGAATATTTGCCCAAAGAAGTAATAAATGAGAGCAGACTGTGTAAATCATTTGTGTGTGAAACTGTGTGGGCATTGCTGGAGCAGTGTGTGACATATGTGAAAAACAGTGTCCCAAACTATTAAAAGTTCAGAACAGGAATTTATTATATGATAAAAGCAAGCAGTGCTGGGTGACAGGGGAGATTCCGCTCCTAAAACCTGCCACCCCAAAATAGTGAAGATGTCCAACATTTATCCCAGACACTACTTACATATTCATGAAATATTTTTACATAGTTATCTCAGGCATTCAGTTACAAATAAGATCAATTGCTTTTGTTATCTCTTACAACAAGTGATAAACAAATTATAGATTCTAAGAAAACAAGTTTAACAAGCTTTAAATTCCTGCAAGTCATGAATTTCTGCATTTCACTCGAAAGGCACCAGTATAGTCACAATTCATGGTTAAGAAAACAGAGGAGGCAGTGGTCTGCTTTATCATGGGGGTGTAATTAAGTTTTACTACTCATTTGTTTTCTCTTCCTTGAGGCCACCATAACTCACTTATTTAACTTTTTATCGACTCGAATCATAACTGTCTATTACACATATTTTGAGGAAAACCTTGAGAAACTGAAAAGAGGTTGAACAAGAACCTGGGGAGATCAAAGGGCTGGAAAGTATCATTTATAATGAAAGACTATAATGAAAATATATTTAGCTTATTAAAATGATGAAACTACTAGTGTGTTAAGGAGAAGACTGGGAGCTGTCTTCTTCCTATGCGTTTTTGATTAATGCCAGTGCAGTTGAATGAGATGATACTTATTTTTCAGTGCAAACTACAGCCTAGCTAACTGGTCTCATCAGAAGGTGTAGATGTAAGGCTGCCAGTTTCTGTGTCCTGAGAGACTGTGGAAGATTATTATATAGTTACTAGCTCTGCTTTAGATGCTGTGGGATGCTTTTGTTTGCAATCTCAGTGCCTAAGCTGGTCTGCAAGGATATTCATGGAGTGCTGTCTTGAACTAAGTACAAATATGGCAACAAATTTCAATTTGAGGGCTAGAGCTGTTGCTGCCCCCTGACATCCTTCCTGCCTTCCTGACAGATGTTACTGCCTTGAGGCAAAAACATCTAATCTGCTCATGAATCAGTTTGGGAACTGCTGCAGATTTCAGCCCAGTGCATTAGATTGCATCAGGAGGGGTGCCAATTTCAGCTATCAAATTTTAGTCCAGTGTTGCATGTCTTTCAGAGACCTTGGACTCCTACAACCTACCTAAATAGCTTTCTAATGTATTGTGTTTAATATATTGTCACATGTTTGCCCTTCCCATTTATTCTGTTTGTGTATTTCTGCCTTTGTTCTCACATTGCATTTCATTCTAGTCTGGATTTTACAGTTCATTTTATGGTCATCTTAAATCTTTGCTTTTTCAACAGTTCCTCATCTGTGGCTTAGAGAACTTGATGTCAGTCATCATATTTCAAGAATACAAAATGCACATAATTTAAAAACATAGAAAAAACAAGGAAAAAACCCACCTAGAGGTTTAAGTGCTGAGCTTTAATTATGTGTAAAATGAGAGCCTGTGGTTTCTAGGTTTTGTTTGGTTGGGGTTTTTGTATTTTTATTAACCTGCTGGTGTTCTGTAGTGCTCTGCAAACGAGCTGTTGAGTTTTTCATTTTGTTTCATCTGTCCTGGCAGACATAACATTACAATGGCTTATTCAGCACTCCAAATCAAGACACTGTTGAAGAAGACTTTGGCTGAAGATAACTCTTCCCCAATCACTTTGACTCCTATCAGCTGTACACAACTGAAAAGAGAAAGAATGCAACTGCGTACTACCAGGACTCACTGTGGTCTTATTTGTTAACAGAAGTAAATCTGAATTGTAGCTTGTCTCTCTATTTTGATTGTTTGTTTGTTTTTTTTAAATCGAGATATTTGTCTGCCTAGGTGAAATTCCTGAACGCCTTAATACAAGACTGGAAGAAATCAATACTTTTTTGGGCTGAAATGTGTGAATTTATGCATGCAAATTGTCAAAAACATAGTAATTTTTTTCTAATTTGAAACTGAATAAACTGCACAATGGAAAGAGAAATGACTGGAGTTTTTTTAATGTAGCATATAATTATTCATACAGAATGTTTTCTCTGAAAACACATGTAGTTAAGTATCAATAGTCAATTAAAACTATAATTAAGATCTTCTTATTTGAACAAAATGCTGATAGAACACTTTCAAATACTCCGGAGAGAAGTTTTTTCCAGTCACTAATGTTAATTATTTATATGAATATTGTTTTGGAATTGAAAAATAAATCAAATTCTATACAGTCCTGTCCTTTATTGATAGAGGAAAGAGTCTAGAATTGCAGTGGATATTTTTCTTTCTTAAACAGAGAGTGAAATAGAGAGAGGGCAGGTGAGATCATGTGCATCCTCTCTGACATTATTAACCCCAAATCAATGGATTTCTTAAGGACTTTTACTGTAAATGAAATAGTTTTCATGGTGTTTCTGGAGTACTCTTTCCATTCCTGAACCTGTAGAATTTTCAAGTGTACAGCCTAATATAGCTGGGCTCTGAAGTAGGATTAGTCCTTTTGAAACAGATTAAAGAAGCAATTCACTTTCTAAATTTTGATGCTTTGCTGACATCTTACACATACCTGCTCCCAAGTGCTTCACTTGAAAGGCACTCTGATGAGAACTTTTCTGTGGGTTTGGAAATTCTAATAAATATGGAAAGTTCATGTCAAGAAATAGTAGATAGGTGCTCAATGGCCAAGTGTTTCAAGGACGCTTGCAGATCTAGGAGGGAAAATTTCTGGCATGGTGTTCTAAGATGTGGTAAATTGATGGATTGCTATAGTATTGAAAGGGTTATAAGTCATTTATGCAGTTCTTGCACTTCAGTACATGAACTATAAAAATAGCAACTTTTTTTGTCATGTCTGTTTGAGGATGCTTTTAGGCTGGTGGCTTTGATAAGCTGCTAAAAACATACGGCACAGACTTGATAAAATCTTTCTTGAGTGTCACAGGAATGCTACTACAAACATGGTAAGTCAGCTTATAGCAGTTATTTATAATGTTTGCAGTCTTAACTTGCAGAAGTGTGGCCAGAAGGGCTCATTGTTCTATGGTAACATGAAAACAATTTGACTTAAGTGCTGAGTACTCAGTAAATAAGTAAATGGTGGATGCTCCTGAAATGGGATGTTGCAAATGACCTTCCAAAATCTGACATGTAATCCATCTTGTACATTTTGTATGCTGAAAAAACAGCACTTGATGTCAAAGGTAATGAATTTTGAATATTGTTGTTGTTCATGGACTTGAGAAGGAGTAGAACTGTTGCAGAATATACTAGAATTGTATTAATTATGCACATAACATATGAGAAGAGCCACTTCTGTACCAGTGGTTGTGCTTTTTCATGGTAGTGCCTCATACTTCCAAATTGCCATCATGGTATGGAAGGTCTTGCTTCTGGCATAAGAGCTTGTAGTGGTTTGACCCTGGCCAGATTTCAAATACCCACCAAAGTCACTCTCCCACACTCCCTCTGCAGCTGGACAGAGGAGAGAGAAAAAAACCCAAAACAGCTAAGGATTCATGAGTAGAGATAAGAGCTGGGAGACGTCACTTACTGATTACAGGGATATTAATTAAATTTATTACTAACAGGATAAGAGCTAAAGAGTGAGAAATAAAACAGTCTTCAAAACACCTTCCCCCACCCATCCTTCCTTGCATGTTCTCCCTCCTCCCCCCAGCAGTGCAGGGGGATGGGGAAGGGGGTTGTAGTCAATTGTTGTTTCTGCCACTGGTCAGGAAAGGAGTCTTTCCCCTGCTCCCATGAGGTCCCTCCCATGGTAGAAAGTCCTTGATGGACCTCTCCAACGTGAGTCCATCCCTCGGGCAGCAGTTCTTCCTAATCTGCTGTTCTGTGTGTCACTTCTCCATGGGGTGCAGTCCTTCATGAATGAGCTGTACCGACGTGGTTCCCCAAAGGGGCCACAAATCCTACCCAGGAAAAACCTGCTCCGGCATGGGTTTCCCTCTCCACGACCCACAGGTCTCCTGCAGGACTCTGCTCTATCCTGGGCCTCCCACGAGGTAACAGCCTCCTTCATGCATCCACCTGCTCCAGCATGGGCTCCTCCATGGGCTGCAGGTGGGTCTCTGCTCCCCGATGGTCCTTCATGGGCTGCAAGACGCCTCAACTCCAAGTCCTTCACTTGCTCCCAGGGGAGGAGGGGGGAGCCCCCTCCGCCTCCTGCTGCACTGACCTTGGTGTCTACGTTGTTGTTCCCATGATCTCCTCCGTTCTTCCCAGGCTGGAATTTCTTCTGCGCAACAATCTCTTCTGTTCTTAAATATGTTATCACAGAAGCATTCAATGCTAATTGGCTCAGCCTTGGCCAGCAGCAGAAAGTCCCTCCTGGAGGTGGCTGGCATAGGCTCTTCATAGGATAGGGGAAGCTTCTAGCAGCTTCTAGCAGAAGCCACCCCTGTAGCCCCCACTGCTACCAAAATCCAACACATAAACCCACAACAGAGCTCCACATAAAATCCCATTTCATCGTTCCTTAATCTGGACCTCTCTTGCCCCTGTGCTGCAGGAGGTTTGAGAGTGTGGACACAACCTCTTTGCAGATTGATTGGAACCAGGCAGTTTTCCAGGCCAGCACTGGTGAGAAAAGTGGTGTTGGCTCCTATCCTTCCATTGCTTTGCTCAGTGTAGCATTTCCTTGGGAGATGACCAAAGTTAACTTCCTATATGCGGTATACACATCACCAAGTACCAGTGTAAGCTAAGGAAAACCTGTGGAGGGAGGAGGTTAGTTCCAGGTTGGTTGAATGAATCTCTGTGGAAAAGAGATGGAAATTAGCAATTTTTGTTATTAAAATTATCCCATGATACAGCATATATGCTGATTTTTTTTCTCTTTTCTCCTATTATGTGACCTTGTATCCAAACCTAAGGCAAATCATCACAGGCACTGGTCTCACTGTTGCCATTTGAAACAGCCTGTCTGTTTTTCGACAATTTGCCTTCAAGTAACTTTTCAGAACGAGTTTAGCTGAAGGTGAGTGTTTACTGTCATACTCAATAGCTTTGTGGGAAAGATGAATTGTAGGTGGCTGACAAATCTGACATCTTATTTCTGATACTCCGTATGGCTGGAGAGGGTTACAGAGATGCAGACCACTGGAGACAGCGTTGCAGTGCAGTTGTTTGGAGAATTGTTTGGAGAGACCCAGGAGCCTCTGTGCAGGGAGTGGCCCATTGCTTAGACAGTAATACATAATGCAGGGCCTTGCATGGATCCACATTTGGTGTGTTTCGGAAGCAGGGAGGGCATGGGGAGACATGGAGTGACCACACTGCTTTCTGCTTCTCAGCACTCCCGAGAAACTGACTGAGACAGAGCAGTAGAAGCTGTTGTTGTGCTCTGGCTTTGGTTGGGAGGTGATAAGTGCCCTGCTGTGCTCAGAGCTCCTGCTTCCTAGGTCTCCATGGTGTTGATAATCTGGTCTACATGCACAACATCCTCCAGGCTGTGGGAAAAGAGCAGCGTTGGGGGATGTGGACAGCTGAGGAGCTAGGGCTAACCTTCAGTTTAGGCACATCTAGTAACTCCAGACCCTACAGTGTTGAGAGCCCTAGAACAGCAGGAGTGTAACAGTTATAGACATGTTTCACTTCTCTTTTTTCCTTCTCCAAGGGAAGGAAGAGCTTAACTGTCTCCCAGGGCTATAAAGGACCACCAAGTGCCAACTATCTGTTTTACTTCCAGCACATTTTATTTATTAATTTTTTTTCCTGCTAGCGATGTAATTTCCCCCATATTTCTTTTCCATTTGCATTGTGTATTGTGGAAAGCAATCACAAACATAAAATTTTAGTTAAGTGATGTTAAAAAAAACCCCAAAGACAAGTTTTTTATCAAATACACTATAAAACTTCCTACATTTATTGCAGAGAGAAGTGACATATACATAATTTGTTCCTGAATAAGCTATTTTGTAAAATGCTGGTAGTTCAGTCACCTGAGCAGCATATTAAATTGAATGCCTCTGTTCTGTGCTTTAGGATAGAATGTACATACAATAGTCACAAGACTCTTGAGCAGGCCAGTGGAACGTACACAAGAATTGTGTAGAGTGACCCCAAAATTTTAAAGCTTGTGAAACAGAACAGACTGGCTATTTCTCCCAAGGCTCTTCTGCCTCTTGGTGTGCCCCAGCCTGGGCTGTAGCATGCACACTGATCAGCAAACTCCACCTAGCTCAGGCCATAACCTCATGGCTTGAAAGCCATATAAGACATGGGGTTTGAGTGGTGGGCTGGCTTCTGGCTATTTGTTTTCTGCGCCACAGTTTCCAGTCCAGTTCATGCCTTGGAGTCAATAGTTATCTGCCTGTACAGTTATGCCTGTGCAGCACTTGTTTCCATGGATCTCTCTTACTGAAATGCCATTAAAGAGCAGGACACATTTGTACTTTTCCCTTCAAAGATCCCAGGATACACTGGCAGGAGCCTTAGTATCTCTCCATTATATTTTTATGTTTGAGACCTAAGACTCAGAGACTCTTTTATGGGGAGTGCGTGCAAACCTGGTCTAGAGCCAGAGGCCATTGGCACAGGGATGCAGGACAGGATACCTAAAGCAAGTAAGTGGGAGGAGAAATGTCCTTACATCCTTCCTTACCTATGGAGAAGGATGGTTTTGAGATCTGTGGGGCAATGAATGAGAACAACATCATGTGACATCAGATATGATATGATCAAATTTTATCCCTGGCAAGAGATAGTGTTGCTTTGTGGTCCAAATCAAATGATTCATGTTATTGTGGAGTCAGGCTACAGGCGTAGACCAACCATCACTAGTAAACTAAAAGAAAACAGTATTGCAGGTTCTCAGAAGATATGGTCATATAAAAGTCTCGGGTCATGGGACAGGGTGGAGAAGAAATTAGACATCTGTGAGCAGTCACAGAGCACTCCTTCAGCACAAACACAAGGGCTCCATGATAGACTGAAGACTGGATGCCGCTTTGTTTTCAGCTTTCAGCAGAAGCCTTTCCAGATTACTTGTGACCTACTGGAAATGGTATTACCCTCAAAAATGGTGAGCTCTGTGTTTCTTGATTGGCCGCCTGCCAAGACAGCCATTTTCTCCTGCAACTCAGGCAAATGACCTGACAATTGTCCATCCTGGCTTTAAACCTTTTCAGGAGCTGTTTGCAGCATTTCACATAGCTTGGGTTGTGTGAGAGCCAAATTCAGACAGACAGCTCCAAGGTAGGTCTGGGAAAGTCTTGGTCTCATTTTTGTGTTCGTTTGCACAAAATGAACACTGTCTTCTATTGTTTCCATTCTCTCTGCACTTAACTGTTTCCTGGCAAAATGGGCATAATCTGAAAAGTCTTCTCAGTGCTACAGTCACCTTGAAAGAAAACATCATATCCCACTTCTTGAGGACACTGTCTTCATTGTGGCATCACATACAGGATCCCAAGAATAAAAGGGAATTTGGAACTGGGCTAACAAGAAATACTGAAGAGGAAATGCAGTCCAAGTGGTATGGTCATGTGAGAAAAAATGACCTTGTGGTGTATCACAAGAATGGTGAAGGTTCCCTTCACCAGCCTCCAGCTTTGCAAAGAGCCAGGGTAAAGCCAAGGAGGAGGCAATGGCAGTGCCTGCGTGGTGCATACAGTGTCCAAGCCCCTTGCTTTGCTTAACCTTTCCTCTACCTGTGTGCTTGTGTTTTCCTGGCTCTGGCAATGCTGTCTCTCTTTCATTTCAAGGTTCAGCTGCTGAGCAGGTCTCCACTGGTTGGCTGGGAAGGGAAGAAAGCTGATACCACCACAGCCACGTGGCAGCTAAGGGGGTTGGGGCCAGCAGCCCCTTCAAGGCTTAGTGCTTGCTGAACCTTGCAGGCCTGGTGGCTTGAAAAGGAAAAAGCTCAGAGCAGTCATCTGTGGGTCTCTGATCTCCACTTGGAAGGGAGCGAGCAGGAAGAGAAAGGCTAGTAGTTTCCCCAGGATGAGCTGGGTGCCAGGCTCTTTGTGACATGATTTGGTAATCCTCCTCACAGGCACCAGGGAGTGCATTCAATCTGATGAAAGACAGGGCTGGGATCATCTGAGAAACTCTGAAGAAGCACAGCTTCTTCACAGGCAGTCCTGTGACATCCCATGGTACAGACTCTGCCCAGCTGCTACTGGAACGCACTGGTGGCCTTGGCCCCTCTGAAGGGAGCTGTATCAGCAGAAGCATTTGGATTTACACTGGAAAGACATTCAGAAGGGTTAGCTACCTCTGCGTAGGTTTTGCCAATGCATCTCCAAGGCCATGATAGTGTGGAGAAGGTGTGGGACCTTGTAATAATTTAGTTTGAGAGCTGCTGTTCTGGATGAGTCTGCTTTTCATATGTCCAGCACACCCTAGGATGGAGTTAAAACTCCACTGAGATGAAGAAATAGGGAGGTGATTTCTCTGTCATCTCTTAGTACCTAATCCTTGCTACTAGAGGCAATTTGTCCCTGGGACTCACAGGCATTTAGAAAATGCTTTTTTTTTTTTTTTTCTGACTGAGTGGACCAGATTGCAGCCAGTGCACATAATTTTGTAAAAGTGTCCTCTAGGAGGGTAGCTCATCTGCCTTCTAGTTCTTTCAAAGACTGAAGCACTATAATGCATCCATGTAGGCAGTATACTTTGTCAGGAGTAAGGTATTTACAGATAAGTGCACTTGAAGTAAGTGGGTTTGTTAAGCAGCATTGCCTGACTCTTTCCTCATTGCTATCTGTAGATTTCACGAAAAGTGTTTTCACTCAAGTGGAAAACAAGTCAATATATTTCCCTAACCCATCCTTCAATGAAAAACCAGGCATATGCACTGCTGGTATTTAAAGTCATTTACCAATTAAAGGACAAGGAATCCAAGCTTGCAGCATGTCACTTGATTTGGAGGCTGCACAGTACAGCCATATTGGACTAAGAACCCTGTTACAGAGATTCAAGAATAAAAGAGTTTCCTTGTTTTGGACAGCCTGTTCTCTCTAATGATGATAGCCTTACCTTCCGAAGGTTCTCCCCCATGTATGCTATGGAGAGGTTGTCCTCTAATCTAAAAAAGAGACTGGAGTAGATCTCAAGGCAGTCAAGACCATTTATTCAATGTCTTGTACTTTCTTTCATTTGTCTTCTTCTCAAGTTTGTAGCAGTAGGACTTGAATGGAGTCTTTTAAAAAATCAAATAATCGTATCTTTTTTGGGGTTTTTTGGCAGGTGTGGTGAATTCTAGTGGCGAGATATTGTGTGTCAGCTTTTCTTCCCCCTTCTAGTCACATATGGACACAGAAATTGTAGGGATGAGTACATCTCACAGAGTAAACAGCTGCTTCTGTGCCCAGAAATGCAACTTTCTGGCTAAGAAATTAATCTGATGCCTCTATAGTTCAGAAGACAGCATAGAAATATATATGTCTAGAAATGCATAAAGTGGCTGAATGTTTATAAATCATAGACAAAGGGGATTTCTTGACATCTATTGCACAATACGTAAGTGTATTCTTCAAAAAATGGCTAAAATGAAACCTTTAGCAAAACAGTAGTTTTTAAACAGACTAGGTCTTGATCCATTCACAACCGCAAATACCCATGCAGGGATTTTGATTGGATATAAAAGTGTACATCCATGTACTTTTAGTAGTGTAGTTGTACATGCAGATGGGTAGTTGGCTACCTGCCTACTTGAATAAGGTCAAAATTAATCAGGTTTTTGTAAGGAGAGGTCATCAGTCACAAGGAAGAAAGAGCCAAACATTTCCTCTCCTCTGTAGAAATTAATGTGGATTATATGTAAACATTTCTGCTGTACTCATGCTGTATGGAGGCATGTAAGCGCTCTAGAAAGAATCTATCAAGATGGTCTACGGTAATTTCAATGTTTTTTATACACTGTGCCACATAATTCAGCTTCCAGATAAGATGAATTAAGAACCTGTAACACCACTCCACATCTGACAGCCTAAAGTATGTGCCATCTTGGATCAAAGTCTCATTCCTCAGCACCCCAGAGTTCAGCTCTTGAACCGTCACTCTGCCCAATTCCTGGTGCTTGGTATGCAGCAGATGAAAGATACCTTGAGCGTCCTGAGTCTTAGCATTAATCTGAAAACTGCCACATTAAGACAGCTTTCATCTTTTTTACAACTTCAGCTTCCATAGTGAGTGAAGGGAACTACATTTATCATGCACCTGTTTATCAGCCAGTTTATTGCCTTGTGTCACACAGAAAGCTCCACTGGTTTGCTGTAGGACCTCCTGAGGAGTGGAAAAATGGCTTGGTCAAAAAGTGTGTTTCATTTGCCTTTCAAAACCCCATCATCTTTGAGAAAGGTGACTTATTGTCACTGTAAAGCAAGTCTGCCATGAAATGAAATGGAAGAAAATATGGTTTTACTATAAAATGTTCAAGAGGGCTATCTTCTATTTCCAGGACCTGAGAGTTTTATTTTGTTGGTTTTGCTTGTGAGGAAGTCAGATAATCCAGGCAGCGAGCCTTTTAACCTTTTTATTACCTCAGATCCTAGCTCCTAGCTCTGACTCTGCACAGTTTTCCCTGCACTCTGAGATTTTCTCAATGTTTATGATGCAACCTGTCTTGAATTTCTGAAACCCTATGAATCATGAGTTTCAACCTTTGGGTTTAGCAGCTGTCTCTGTTCTAAATGCACTAAATGACAAAAGATGGACAGAACATCAAATCTCTGTGTTTGGGGATACTTTTTAGTCAATATAGTGATGCTTTAATAAGTGCCTAACATTTAGAAATGTTTTGTGTTTTGCCCACAACCATTAGCAAATGCACATAACCTATTCTATATATCATTCATTTTGCTCAAGTCTCTTTGCTCTGTTTGTTGCGTGGTCTAGGAAGTAAAGGTATTTTATCTGCCAAAAGTTAAACTTAACATATCACACAGAATGGGTAAGGTTGGAAGGGACCACAGTGGGTCACCTGGTTCAACCACCCTACTCAAGCAGGGTCACCCTAGAGCACATAGCAATCTGGGCAATCTGTTCCACTGCTTGGTCACCCACACAGTAAAGAAGTTCTTCCTCATATTCAGGTGGAACTTCCTGTGCATCAGTTTCTGCCCATTGCCTCTTATCCTATTATTTGTAACCACTGAGAAGAGCTCCATCCTCTTGACACCCTTCCTTCAGATACTTATAGACATTGACACGGTCCCCTCTCAGTTGTCTCTTCTTGACATAGAACAGGCCCAGCTTCCTCATCTCTCCTTGTGAAAGAAATGCTACAGTCCCCTAATTGTCTCTGCAGGACCAGTTCTGGGAGGTCCATGTCTCTCTTATACTGAGGAGCCCAGAACTGGACACAGCACTCCAGGTGAGGCCTCACTAGGGCTGAGTAGAGGGGCAGGACCATCTCCTTCAACCTACTGGCAATGGTTTTCCTAAGGCACCCCAGGATACCATTGGCCTTTTTGGCCACAAGGGCACACTGCTGGATCATGGACAGCTTGTTTTTCACCAGGACCCCCAGGTCCTTCTCCACAGAGCTGCTTTCAAGCAGGTCAGCCCCTAGCCTGTACTGGTATGTGGGGTCATTCTTTCCCAGGTGCAGGACCCATTCATACTTGGAGGCAGACAAGGATATGAAGGGCATCTTTATCACTGGAAGAATGAAATAACCTAACATGTTCTTAACCTTCTTTAACTTCTCAAATTCTCTTCATTCCACTTTCATTTCTTCTGTAACTAGGAAGTACTAAAGCCATTTTTCATGCATTTGAGAAAACACTATTACATGCTTCATTTGCATCAATTACACAAAATCAGACCTGAATGGCCTATAAGTGGGGGTAGAATGCCCCACTTTCTTTAATGCCTAAAGAAAGCAATATTTTGTAAAGACTACTTAGAAAGATCTATAGTGCTAGAACCAACCATTCTTTGTGAAAACAAAGTGTTTATGAAATATAGGAGTGGAGAAAGATAATGGAATGCATTTATGACTTACATTTTAAATATATTGCTGAAGAGATTAGCAATTAATCCTATATACATTTGCAATTTCATTGCTTAAAGACTTCTTTACAGTGTTTGTTTGAAATCACATTATAGTAAGGTCACTGAAGCCCTTTTTGCCTTTATTTATACAATGATCTGGAAAAATTTTACAAGTGGGTTTATATGTCTTGGTAAAAAAGACAAATTAAAGGACTTGGGGAACAAGGCAGGCTTCATTGAAGGAAGTGACTATCATTCAAAAGGACTTTGTTTATCTAATAATTTTCTGACTTGTGTATTTATTGTTTTTCACTGAGAATAAAGTCAAGCTGTCACACTGCCTTACATATACCAAAACAAAGTTCAAAGTTGTAGTTCAGTCTATGTTGAGCTAAGCATAAAAGAGGGAAACACAAACAAAATAATGCTGCAGTAGTTGAACTGTTGGAAAACTGATTCCTAATTAAATCTAGCATAACTGTCAAATTAACTGTGCAGCACATTTGAGAAATGAGACTCAGAAGTCATGTGTAAGAAGTCTGAGCATCAGGATTTCTCAATTTACTGGAGCTGTAAACTAATAAATCAATGTCTTTAAAACAAGAGATGAAGGATGAGGGAACAGCAAGCGATATTTTCACATGGTACAGAACAAAATGTATTAATAATTTTAGTGGATAGTTTTAATGATATTTAATTGTTGTACTCTAAGCCTTAAACAGAGAATTTTAATGGGCACAGTAAAATCTTTGTCATTAGTTTTGAATGCAATAAAATTCAATACCTGATGCCAAGCTGCTATAAATCAGTGAAATGCTGCTGAAGTCAGTGGAGTCATAGATACACTGAGACTCAAGACCCTTATTTTGATCAGGTGCAGCCAATCTGCACTATCAAACGTTGCAAACAATGAAACATTCAGTGTAAAACCTGGAATGTGAGAACGGCACCTTTCAGAGAGGAGAACTGGAGGTCATTGTTGGTGGCTGGCATCGAGGTTTGCTGGTCCAGGGGCTAACAAAAACTGACAGATTACTCCTCGGGAAAAAAATATCTCCTCACAAAAATAACAACCATGCAAATCAATATGATTCACAAAGGGAGTGAAGATTTATGTGACTGTTTCCCTCATCCCTTTCATCTGGCTTCCTTTTTTTTTGCTCCTCCCTAATGATGCTCATTTGTCTGCTTTATTTTCCACTGCCTGCCCTTCCTCTCTCGCCACTCCTGTATGCAGGGCTCCACTAGTGCTGGGGCACATGGAGCTGCCTCTTCCTGACCTTTCATTCTCAATCGCTACTGAGGTTTTCTGGATGGCAGTGGGGCTGTTTCAGCTGAGGAAACTTTTTTGACCATCTCTTCATGCCGCTTCTCTGCTGGAGTTGATCTCCTTGCAGCACAGGTGCTCGGATGAGCAGCAGCCCTGCACTGCAGGCACAGCAGGTCAGAGCTTTGGTGTTGCATTCAAGAGGTGTAGGTGGCAATTTAAGTAATAAAACAGTCTGTGAGTTGCTGAGCCGGGTGTGAGCTGTTTTACTGCCTCCTTGGCTGGATTCTGGCTGCCAGGCTTCAGAAACAGTGAGGCAGAGCTGGTATGCTGATGCTGCAGCCCAAGTCCATGGAGATCAGCAGGAAGATTCCTACTGCTTTTAATGACAATAAGACACTGGTTTTAGATTACCCACAAGACTCAATTCTGCTGTGACATTTATAAAGAATAAGGAGATCCACTTGAGCAAAACATGAGTCAAGCTCTCATTTCTGTCCGATCATATTGCATCTAAACTCAGTCGAGAAGTAATGCAATTACCTCTCTCTACCTCCAGCTCCCTTTTTACAGTCCCTCCCTATTGTCTCTGCTCTGGTGCACCTGAAATGAGATTCTGGTTTCTTAGAACACAGTCCCTGCGTTTCCATTTAGAGTGCAAGATGTTACCCTTTTCGGAATGTTGTGAGATGATAAATGTGTAATGGAAAATGTGTTTTCTGCACTTAACTGGAGAGTAATTAATGTATGGCTTTTTTCTTCCTTCTGGGAATGATTCTATCAGCTACTTCCTGAGGATGAGAGGCAATTGGCAGGAGGCAGGCTGTTTGACGAAGTGAGATGCATTGTGGATTTCTCTGAAGATATTGATGTGGAGCAGAGTCTTTACTAAAAGAATGAAACAAAAGGGAGGTAAAGGGATGAGAACTGAGCAAAACCTCACCATTGCCCCCTTGTCCCTCAAAGACAGAGCCAGCTCACCCTGAAGGTTGTTGCAAAGTGGTTGGTTAACAGTTGTATCTGCTCTCAATCTAAAGTAGCAGAACATATGTAAAAACTACATGTGTAGGTACATACACACACATGTACACATGCCTATGTATTATGATAGCTGATACACTTTCTATTTAAATATATGATATAATGTATTAATGAGTTTAGATTTGAAGTTCAAGCTTTTTGCAGCACAATGTGAAGGGCTGTTGTGGTAAAAAACATTAGCATTAGATAACTTGCTGAATTCCTTACTCAAGTATGGGAGAACTATTACAAAAAGTGCTCATTTACTTTAATTTCTACACATTCGAGACATTGCATTTTGCAAATGTGTTTTCTGCGTTGTGTTTATTTGCTTTCACCCTAAGAGATATGAGATCACCTTATAAGATAAAGCTATTTTTAGAGATTTCACCTTATGAGATAAAACTATTTTTAAGGACACATTCAAATGTAAAGGCATCCCTTTCCTGCATACATTGTCGTCTTTTGTAATAGAAGGTTGGGAAAACTAGCAACTCCTTGACTCCCCAGAGCATTTCTCCAGGTTGGGAAGTGTTTATGAGTGATGGACATGTTTTTATATTAGCTGCATATGTTGATTTGCAATGTACTGGTGTGGGAGTCCAAGAGGTTGATGGGTCTTCCTGTGACCAGCAGAGTGCAGGGAAGCTCGCTGACCCATGGCAGGGTATGAGGCTTGCATGTAAAGTGTGAGAGTTTCCAAGGTGTTATGGTAGTCACAGTACTAGATGTTTGAGGAGGCTTGTGAAATCTCCTATTAAATATCCTTGGAGAGATTTTTTTCATGTTCACAAGAGATTTGTGAATGTCAAAAATATTTTAAGCAAATGTTGCCATAGTCTACAGTAGAGACCTCCAAACTCTTGCATGGACTTGTATCCATTGTTTTTGCAAAGGCTTCTGTTAAATACTGAGTGTGTGAGAAAAAAACCCCATACTACCAGTCCTTGACAGGTCTACCTCAAGGCAAAAGACTTCCGAACCTTCAGACTGCAAAAAACCAAAAAAGTGCATAAAATGCAGTTGAACCATACAATTGAACTATCATTTGGTTTCGGAAGTTTTAGCAACTCAGCTTAAGCTGTTATTTATACCTTTGGGATTGTATCTGACAGTCCCTTGAGTATTATCCACTTGATTCAGCCTCTTCTGCAACAAGTGATGATCCTTTTAGCATGCATATAACCTGGAGCTGATATAGCCAAGAACTCCTTTCTGTCTCTTCGAGAAACATGTTTTCTTTGCTACCTGAAGACATTTGTGCCCTGCTGTGTTTAATAAACTGCTGGCCTAGATATTGCTGAAATGGATAGCTTTGGGTAATAGGGGGATATATATGTACAAAAAATATTTTTTATCACTCTTTTGCTCTAGCTGAGGTTACACATGGAAACAACGAAGCAAAGAAAACTCAGCATATATTCTTTTGCAGTCACAGATAAATGAAATTTGCTTTGTAAGTCAATGGACTGCTAGTTTTATTGTTTGTTTTTCTTTTCTACTCTCTGTTAGAAACTGAATATTTAACAAATATAATGCAAAACTTAATCTAATGAAATCATCTTTTGAAATGCACTATACCAAAATCAGTCAGCAGTGCAATGTGTATCCTGTTCTTCTTTCAGGAGGAGAAAAATAAACTAAAGTGTTTTGAGATATAGACATAGTGGCATCAAAATACAGTAGTTACACAAAGCAAACCTCATCCTGGTTTTGATAAGCGAGTAAACATTGGATGGATACTACAGCTCTGTATTTGCAGCCGAGGAGGGTTAAGTGACAGAAAGATAAATTGGTTATCCAGAATAAATCACATGTTCTGTTTGTCACCAGCAGCTGTACCTTCATCATTCTCCCCTGAGGCTAATAGTGATATTTTGCATTGTCTTTGGTCTTGTGAAAGACCCTGAGCTGAATTCAGGTATTGCAACAAGATGAATCTGTTTAAAGCAACATAAATCACTGGTAAGACTTGAGGCTATTTCTTTTTTTCTGTAGACTTTCCTGGGCCCTGCTTCACAGTTCATTAGAGTAAATACTATGTCCATTATTGGTCAGACCAGTAGGTTTTCTGAAACGCTGCCTTTTCACTGAAAAGAACAGCAACCATCACTCCATAGTTTGGGAGAAACAGAGAAATAGTTGCACTGTAATTACTCTATGGAAGTAATCCTGTCTTAACTGAATTGGATAAAAGCAGTGAAAGCAGGGACTTTCTTAGTTCTTCACAGTTCTTTGAAAATATTAGATAATTTTTTTCTATATAATCTTAGAATGGTGGCTTTTAGCCAATACCTTTAGGAAATGCAGGTTGTCCCTTGCAACATGAACTAGGATTATGCAGTACCTGAAGAAGGAGAATAACTTTCAGTAGACCTGAATTTGTTTGTGGTGTGACAATGACACACAAGTTTGGTGTAGGATGTCATTGACTGTGAGCCAGACTTCACAGAGCAAGTACCAGGCAGATCCTGCTGGCACTTCAGGCATAATAGGATGAAAGAGCTCACAGGTTTGCGATGGATCAATACTGTCTCTGCTCATGCCACTTCAGACAAAGCTGTTAGAGTACCTTTAGCACATGTCAGATAAACACAAATAAAAAGTGTCGGGTATTTTCTTTATTGCTGTTTTGCAGACTACAATCACTGATGTATTCAACCTATTCCCTCTGCCTATTGTATCATGATAAAATTGGGTAGGAAACTGGACAAAGACTCATTTTTCTGTTAAATTCCATTTTTTTTTTTAAATTTCAGCTTCCTAACCCAGAGAGCTGTAAATTCTCTGAATAGCTGTCAGGACTACATTCAGAATTTTGGAGGACATGGGCACAATACTTCTGGAGACGTCTCCGTCATCCCAGACAGGTACCCTATCTGTGCAGGATAGTTATATGACACACACACTAAAATCCAATCAGTGCCTTTGAACATATGGCACAGCAACAACTGCACAGATGGAGCGAATGGGGTGATTTATCTGTTCATGTGCAGCAGCAGCTTCTGAGACACACCACAGCCAGTATGGCCATGGAATTACACGGAAGATGCTAGCTGGGATGAACAGCCGTTCTGGTACTGATTAATGTGTCCTGGTGGACATTCCAAGAAAGCTTTCATCCTTATACTGAAAGATGACATTAGCACTCTGTTATCTGCATATATGATGTCAAGCGTAATAGGCACCCTGAGTCAGGCTCCCAGGTGTTAACAAGATAGAGGGAAATACTAACTTATATTTAGTCTTGAAAGTTACCTGCTTGTGGGAGCCTAGTCTCAGTGTCCCTTTCAGCAAGTTTCCTTCTGGGGATCATGGTTTTATGAAGAGACTGAAGAAGAGAGGCTACTCAGCTGTCTCAGGAGTAATTTCTTTTGTTGTTTTAGTCAACCATTTTTCAACTGCCTCTACTTGGTGATTTCCCCTACAGACCAAGAGCTTTTGCTCTTTTCCTTATGTTTTTATCAGGATAGAAGTAAAAAATATTTTATTAGGAATAATAATGGCAACCATACCATAATCATGGCATTATACTGTGATCAAATAACCCTTGACAATATTCTTTGTAATCTACAGCTTGAAAGCTTAGAATCTTCTAAGCTTTTCTTATTGAACTAAAATTATTATGTTTTAAATAACTCTTTAATTATTCAGTAATTTTTTTAAGTTTGGCAAAGCCTCATAAGGTTAAGTTCCAGAAACTACTGATGTGTTGTGTGAGTGCCCTCAAAAACCTGTACATCTCTCTCCTGTCATGGGTGGCATTATCTCAAAAGCTACTGTATGCTTCAAAGCCCCAGACTGTTAAATGGGGCAGCAGATTTATCTCTGGTGGAGAAATGAACAACCTCTGTTTTACTGTAAAGCTCCAGGCATTATAGACAGCCAGGTAATATCCTGACTCTGTTTAAATCACTGGCAAAATGTCTGCTGACTTCAATAAAGACAAAATTTCATCCATGACATCTTTAATAATCTGTGTCAAAGTGAGATCAATGCTTTACTGTGGGTGGGAAGACATGAAATTGTTCTGAAATGGAAAATGGACAAGTTGCCAATAACTAAGAGACATCAGGGAATTTGAGAAGCTTCCATCTGGGAAACATCTTTGGTTTGTCTTTCATATATATAAAAAATATATTTCCTGCTTTCTACAGCTAATTGACTAGGAAAAAAAAATTCTTCTGGTGGGTGTATCCAGTGATCAGACTATGAGGTAAAGTCAGTTCGTCTATCCTTACCAGAAATACTGCTGAAATTTTGAATTGCACTGAAGTATCACTGTGGCCCCTTTTTCATTAATCTGTACATCAGTCTGTGTTGAAGCGAAACCTAAACTGCTTTTTACAATTAATTCATATAAACTAATATTATGGCAAGATATTTTATAGAATAATTAAGGTTAGAAGATAGAACTTGAGTCTTGCTAGGTTTCCAATAACATGAGCTCCAATCCAGAAAATACAGTATATACCACTGTTAATTTTGGCTGAGATGAGCAACTTCAGTTGCAGAAAAGTACTGACAGACCTAGTATGATATCTTCAAGTCACGTGATAAGGAATTAACTTTTCTGCTGTCTTCAAGATGTCAGTAACACTAAGGTAATGTTGCAAGAGGGGACAAATCTATTTTCAAAAATGTATGTACCGAAGTTCACAGGTTTGCCATTAATTATGTAAACTAATATAATTAAAGAACTACAAGAGTAAATGACGTTTTCTAATCTTAATAATAATAATAAAGTAGTTATTAAGTTATCAATCTATTTTATAGCAATAGATCAGTCAGACAGGCTCTCTAGTAAGTTTTTGCCATTCTGGAGACTTCTAAACATATATCTATCTATCTATCTATCCATAAAACTCCCAATATTAAAATATACTGATTTTTGTTGTGAAAAGCAAACACAATCCTTTTAAACTGATGTTCAAGATTTGTCCAGGAATTTTTACCTTGTATCTTTACTTTTTAAGCAATGGCTGGTTATCCATTTGTGCTCCTCTGTGATAATCACAGCTGGATTTTTTTTTTCTCTGTTTAATGGCAGCAATCATAAGAAAGTAACTTGCTTAATCAAATAGGCTTTCTTTTCAACTCCCTCTTCAGTGGAGCTTCTAAAAAGCCAAGTCAAATGCTCTGTTGTATGCAGGAAATATTTGCAGAGAGGCACCATATCTACAAGTTAAACAGAGAGCATTTTCTGCTAAAACTTGAGTTTCTCTGTGGCAATACAGGATATATAGAAGAAAACAAAGCCAATATAGCCTCTGAAGGAGCTGAATTGCTCTCTGCTGTGTGGTAAAGGGAAGAAAATGCTACAGTAGTCCGAAAAAAAGGGAACAAAGTGTTGGTTTCCCTTATTGAGTTAATTGCTTCAGCGGTAGAACTATAATATTTGGATAGAAAAAGCAGTGTCTCCACCGACTAGTTTGATAATAGCTGCTGATTTTAAATTTAAAGTCTTGCAAGAGTGGGCCTTTACCTCACCTACTGTTGCTTGCAGAGCCAAGGTTTCTGTAATGCCAGCAGTTTTTGTGTGCCCTTACTGGTCTTGCTGTACCCCAGCAGAAACAAACAAAGAACTTATTTAGACGCACATTCCCAGATACTGCAAATATACACCCAGTGAAGTCATGTTTGTATGTTGAGGAAGATCATGTTACTGAATGATCAGGCAGAAGCAAGAGGATGTGAAAGTGTTCTTCATGCATACACTTGCCAGTCAGTCATACCCACCCATGGGTCCCTTCCAACTCAAGAATATTTTATCATCCTTATAACCGTGTTTATGCCTCTGACGACTGTATGGTGAAAATAGAAATAACCCAAAGACATTGTATGATTTTGCCATGTTCTAGTAAGAGTATAATCCTCTAGGTTAAAATCAGATTTTCCCAAGATACCATTCTCCCAGTCCAGATTTAACGTTCCCCAGCTTTACAGTGGTCTGGACTGAGCAGAGAAATGGAGGAGTGTTCCCACCATGAATGCCTCATCTTCTGATGTGTGGGTACCCTCCCTGGATCAGGGAGCTTGGGCCAAATCCCTTCCAGGCTGTGGGCAGCCCAGATTCAGGGCTTGCTGTTGCTTGGTAGGGGTCCCTGGAAAGTAGGCTGCCGTGCAGGAAGACAGACAGTGGCACTGCTGTGTTTCATATATTAAGAGCAGGGCTGAGTGCCTGTGCTAAGTGTTGGCTATTGATTGTCTCTAGCTGGCTGGCCTGCTCAGTCATGCAGGGACAAGTGGCCCTTTGAGCCTCTGTGTACACTGAGAAGTTGAGAGATGCAAACTCCTAATTTAGGCTCTCTAAATAGCTCTCTGGAGGTGTTCAGAGCTGTCTTGTCCTATCTGTTGTGCATTTAAAGCAGTTGGACATGTTTGCTGCGCAGCTTGCATTACATTTAAAAGGACGGTTGCCTGATTTTAAGATGAGCTAGTTTGGACATGAGCTCAGGGTGTGGTGGAATCCAGCTAAGGTTTGCTGTGCCTGTGTTCTCCATCTGTGAAATGGAAATGACAACATTCTGCATGGAAGTTGTGTAGTTTTGTATACATTAAGAAACTGATGTGCCTCTGATTATGCTGATGCCTACATTTGAGAGACTGAATCCCCTCACACTCCCCAGCTCATCTGGGCTGCGTCTTTGTGTTAATCTTAGAGCTCAAACTACATCTTTTCAGTGCCTTTAATAAAATATAACATCAATATATGATTGCAAACCTATGGCTACTGCTGGAATGTAAAATTTGTGTAAAGGAACCACTCTGTTCAGGCTATATTTGCTGCAATCTTTTCCATGACAAACATCACATATGCCATTTAGCAATTGTTAATAGGAATCAGAAGCCTAAATGGCAGCTCACCAGATGAACAAAGGATATAAATGGATACCAGTTTCCCAAGGATATGCCTAGATATCTAGGAATAAGAACACACATTCTGCAGCTCAGTTCTAGTAAACACTGAATCTGTAGCTGAATTCAGCAGTTTCATGTGGTCAGTTGCTCTGCAATGCAGGATCTAACCAGTAATGTGTATAAAAGTTACAGCACAAACTCTTGCATTTTACTCTAGCACTCTAGCACTGTGCCACAGTGCAAGGATGGACACAACACAACCACACAAAACCCCTCTCATGTAACAATGCTCAGTGTTCCCGGTTTTGCTTTTTTCTGCTTCTTTTTGTTTAAGAATATGTTCTGAGACAGAAACAAATCAGCTGCAAGTATTCAAGAATCATGGTATTGTTACAGGTAATTAGCACTCCAGATGGGTAATAAAAGACTAATAAAAGACGAAGGGTCAAACATTATAATTGTTAAGAAATGCTCTTCATTAAAATACATCACAGTCCCTGGGATTATGTTTTCTCTCCTGGCACTGATGAGAGAATGGGGTGTTCCATCCCTTCTCTATGTATTTGGCTTTGGCTTTTATTAGTCTGTGTATGTTTTCAAAAACATATGACAATCTTTTCAATGGTATGGTGTATTTGAGTTTATAAAAATTAATTTTTGTTGTTGCTTTGTTTTGTTAGGAAAGGCAGTCCAAGATGATGGGCAGTTGAGTAAAGTCTGAAAGGGTTTGGGATAGAGTGGCTGCTCTTCAGAAGAGGAGAAAGCATTGATGATAAGTAATCTCACTGTCTTAGGAAGAAAGGAACTGCTGAAAAGTAATCAGACTTCAAGAAAGGCCTTATTTTGTCTTAACGAATGCAGGAATGCAACGCTGAGTCTAGACAACTTCCTCTCAGATTTAGTATAACACAAAAGACTTGGTGTCTCCTGGAAAATGTATACCTACTGCTTGTGTCACATTGTGCTATTTAAATAAACCCACCAAAAGCTGCAGTTGTTTCTATTACCAGAGTAAACTTTGAAATCCTTGTGTCCAACCACTATGAAACCAGTGGTTTTTTAGTATCTGAGACAAAAACCTGCCAGATTCCAGATGGGTCCGGGTTTATGCTTTTCTTCCCTTCTCTCATACCCATGAAGAAGTTGTGAGTGCTACTACTATAGGACAGTAGGACTCGGAGACCTCAGTCTGCAAGCCCTGCTGTGATAATGTGCAGTGTAGATCACACCAGGCACCAAGGTGAACACCTACAGCCTGCTGATATGTAAACTGACTCAGATACGTAAACTTAGGAAAAATCTCATTGAAGTATTTGTACCTCAGAATTAATGACCTGCAGTGTCTGCCTTTACATTTTGTAGATGATTTAAAGCAGTCAGTCAAAAAGTATTATTACATGAAAGAATGTAAAAAAAAAATAATACTGAAAACAGGTCGCCTTTGGCACAGCTTAAAACAACCCCATCATACGTGGCAGGTGGCTATGTGTGCACAGTATGGCAGTCAGTGGTACTGGCACACAGCCCATCCTTCTCATGTGCCACCACTTCATTTGTTCAGATTTATAATTCAAAATTATTCTACGCTTTAGAAGGTGCCCGTGATGTTAAAATTCAAGTAGGTCCACAACAGATGTCCACAATGGTTTTTTTGTTAGCATATATCTGCATCTTCTTTTATTTGCCATGAAGATATGTCTAGAGGATGATGAACGGAGGATAGGCTTCCTGCCTTAGCTGATTGATGCTGATAGATGGACAGTCTCTTGGAGTAGTTTTTAACATGAGGTATTAGAAATTTGTTACTGGAAACAGTCAGTGTGGATCTAAGAGCAGAGATCTAATGCCTCATTGCAACTCTGAGAAATCAGCGACCACATGAATCGTCTTCAGAGAAAGGAGGTAACACTCAGCTCACAGGGGAGTGGACTCAGCCTTCCTTATCTGCTTTAGCTGACAGAGCACCATCTCTTCCAGATGCTGTTTGCTGACAGATTGTATTTTCAACAAGATGTGCCATCTCAGTGTTCTATTTATGAATACATTTAATTAAAATCCATTCATGCAGATGTAAAAACATTTACCATTTAAGGAGACTATGACAAGGACATAGAGAGGACTTCTATTCCTGTAACTTCTTCGCCCTGTACTTTGGGCTTTTCAGTCCCTATCTGAATTTTCCAGGATATTCTTAGATTACCTGTTTGACTAAAGTGGTTTTCAAATATAGATGCTACAAATGAAAATGCTTACAGAAAAACCATTCAATAATCAAAGTCTTTTATTTTCCATCTCTCAGCTATCTGCAGCTTTTGAAATGCAGCCTCATGACTCTGACAAGGGCTCCATGCTTAATTGCCAAGTTTGAAAATGGTGCACCTGCTACAAAAAAATAAACAACCATTTCACAAAAGATTTAAAGATATTTAAACAATCACAGCATCTCACAATAAAAACCCCTCAAGAGTCTCATCCATATTAGATCTAATCATACAAGACAAAGAAATACTCTGATATTGTTAAGCTATGGAACTCAACACTCCAAAGTGACTCATGTTAAGAATACCCATACACCCCAAGCTGTTCAGGGATATCACAGTTCAGTCTTTGATTACAGAAGCACATCCTATTTTGAGAGAATCTTTATGTATACTGCACTAGGAATGGCCTGTGATGCTTGGATCCGTAAATATTTCTCACGCCAGTCTGAGATATCCTCATGGTATTAGTGGTGTGGAAGGCCAGGAGGATGGAAGGGGATGTCTGCACAATATCTGCAGATGGATAGCAGGTTTGTGATGTATATGAGGGATTCCCAAATGTGCACCAGAATTTCAGCAAATTAAGAAGAAGTCTAGAACTACAAAACATTTTAAGAACTCAGAATTAATGCACTGGTTTACCATGCCAAGTAGCTTCACTGTTTGGTGCAGGGCGGCTTCAGTGGGTGGCTATAAAGAGAACATTTTTTAATGAGTAATACAGATAAAGAGTGAGATCTGATCTGCTAGTAAACAGAGATTTAACAAAAAACCCACCCACCTTATATCAGTCTGACTCATTTGAAAATGACCAAATGTGCAGAGCAAGTAATTATTTTGTTATATATTCACCCACTAGTGAGCATGCATAGGCAGGCATGGGAAAAAGGTGAAGACCTTTAAATTGCAAGGAAGAGATGGCATCTGGCTTTTCTGATGCCACAGTTGTGAAAACACACACACACAAAAAGTCAGAAGAGGGTTAAAGAAGTTCTTGAAACCAAAATGAAACACATTTGAGATTCTGGAAGCAAAAGAAATAATGGCATTAAAGAAATGTAAAACTGTCCAGAATAACAGCAATTTGCTACCGCTGCTGTTGAGTAAACACAACAGATTCTTCTGCCTGTGACAGTTTTGCCATTAGCACAAGCGAATCATTCATACCACAGCATTGAAGAAAACAAACAGAGATCTGTAGTTAATTTGCAGCAAAACCCGGAGACAGCAGCCTCAAGAAGATGAGGACAAAGGACCTTGGCAATACCCTCCACAGGCTGCACCCATGAGTGAAAAGAATGTGTGTGTGATCAGAAAACCAATGAAACAGCCTGTGGTTCTCTAAGAAATAAACCGAGGAACTGCCAGCAGAAGGAGAGGAGGTAAACTATGTGTGTGCTGGGTGGTCTTACAGCACACCCGGGGCAAACAGGATAAAGCACTTTCAGGACTGAGGAAAAGTTGCAAGACACAGAGGATGGAGGTATATGGAGTAGAATAATCTGAAGAATAACAGAGAAAATCAGATTGAAAGGGAACTAGAGAAGTCACTAAATTCACTCACTAGCCCAAGGCACAATCAAGCTTTCCTCCCACTGTCCTCCAGAAAAAGCAAAGAAGTCCACTTTGTAGTGGGTGTGAGGATGCTGAAATGCCCAGGAAATCCCCTTCACTGAACCAAGTATGATCATTTTGAATTAGTGTGGTGGAGGCTAGTTGGTATTTTAAAATGTCAAACAGCCACAGCGGTCCCTCTCTTCATTAAGAGCTTTCACTTTGTGAATTACCAATTCACCTCCAGCCCTGAGGTCAAACAAAATAACTACTCATTAGACATATGTCCATTCCTAATACGGGCAAGCCCATGTGTACAGCCCCACTGTGACTGACGCGAGCTGAGTCATTCTGCCAGAGGACCTTGCAAGCAGTCAGAGGACAAACCATTCATCTTGGGTAAGCTCTCCACCAGTGCATAAAGCAGGCTGAAAGGACAGAGCAGGAAGAACAGCCTGTGTCACATCTGGTCAAATAAGACTCTACTTTCCAAAGCTGGCAAGCTGGCACTTTTGACAACCACTTGAATTCCTCTGAAAATGTGAGATATGAGTGACACAACTGATGTCAGTACCACTGGGACTGTCTTTTCTCATGGACTAGTTAGTTGCTAATGAGCAGTGGATATTTTGCATCTTGTCGGGGATTATTTGCTTCATCTGCAGTTACTCTAGCATTTAAGGGCTGTGTAATGGTAAAAGCCCTCCAAAATACAGAGGGAAGCTGGGCTTTGAGATGGAAGATGATGAAAACTCAATCAGTGACTCTTCCACCTTGCAAGAAAAGTGAATACTGGAAGTGAATAATGGTAATGATTTTTACCTGAGTAATGCTGGGTGGAGATTAATTTTATTAAAAAAAAATTTCCTTTTGATTAATTTGTTTCCAATGATGCATAATAAAAGGCAATAAATTAACCATTTCAGTCTGAACAAAATATAAGAATCAAAATGAAAATTCAATTGCAAGAAAAGTCCTTTGACAGTAAATAAAATTTTATAGCATGTGTAAATAACAGTTCAAGTGGCTCAATTTAGCAGTGACAAAAGCTGTTTTCACTGCAAAGTAATTGTTCAAATTGCCCCTTACACAAAAAAAGCAGTTAAAATGAGCCAATTTATGTAGCATTGACAAGAATTGTTTTCAACTGTAGGCATTCTGTTAAAGCTGTTTAAAATTAAGTAGATGGTTGCCAAATTGTTGCAATTACTTAGACATCATAAAAACGGTTTTAAAACTATAAATGCATTTGCTAACAGTATTAAATTGAGGCAATTAGCCAACAGGAGTTTTAACCTTCCTCTAGACACCAGGAATCTCTTTGGACATGAAAAGTACTTTCATATCTGTCTTATTGTATTTTATATTGGCAATTAAGGAGGGGAATTACCTGGAGACAAATCACCAACAACAGCTTCCAGAGGTGTACCTATCTGCAGCCAACGCTAAGCCACGCATTGCGGATGCTCTGTTCACATTAATTGGTGCTGCATGAACTGTGCTGATATTATTCACCTTTATGTTTCATGTATGTACATTTTGTTATTTAGTCAATAAGTCTTTTACTGGAAAGCATCTGGAAGCAAATCAACCCCATTGACAGAGAACAACTGTAAGAAATGAGGCCTGTGAAATTCCTCCAGTTTTCTCCATCTCTGGAGTCCAGCTTGGTGCTGCACACCCCAGGACCCTGCCTGTTACACTGCTGACCTGGGAGGTGCTGTGTGTGTCATTGGTCTTACAGTCTTCCCAGAAAGAGCTATCTGGTGTTAAGTGATGCCAGTCAGGATGGTGGACTCTTGCTGATCTTAGAACACTCACTTAATCCATTCTAGGTCATTCTGTGTGGCATTGGGCCAGTCACAAACACCCAGAAACAGCAAGTCATATCAGTGCCACTGACACTTACACAAGGTTCTTTAGTACCCAATGTAAGTTTAAAAGTGTGAGCCACAAAACTTTTAAGTAAGCCTTTAGAAGTGCAGGTTCAGGCTGCTAAGCTTCCCAAGCCACTACAGTCCTGCTCTTGCAGGTGTTCATCCCAAACCACTGAGGTCCCTTGGTTGAGGAGGACATCAAATCTGTCTCCCTGTTCTTATCTGCAGGAGAAGATTGTCTCTTGAGAGTTCCAGATGCAAAATGTTTTTCTGACATGCATACTTTAGTTTGGAGGGACTTTGTACCCTTATCCTGCGACTTGATAAAGAAAGTTGGAGTTGGAGTTTATCTGAACCTTTCTCTTTAGGGTTTCCTAATGGCTACCTTAGGCAGCCTAGGACACACTATTCAGTTTAATGGCTCTTATCAATCCTGCTCAGGCACTTCTGGGGAGCAAATTCCCGTCTGAGATCCAGGTATGTTGCAAGAGCCTTGCAGCTTTCAGCATTGCAACACCTAAGCTCTTTTCCAGATAGTTATCTCATTTCCCATCTGTTAGTGGAAACAATAGTGCTCACATATCTTGGAGGAGTAGTGCTAGAGGGTTAAAAAAGGATATCTGGTTGTCAGATGCTGTAGCAAAGAAAATCACGTGAAGGAAAAGAAGGAACAGTTGTGTAGGACTTGTAATAGATTAGCCTGAATCCTGACCGGTTTTGTTCAGCCATGCTCTCTCCTAGGGGGAACAAAAACCTCAGAGAAGAATAATACATGCTCCAAAAAAAAAAAAGAAAAGAAAAAAAAATCAGTTGTCTGAGTTACATTTCCCTGTGGGCCTTTTCTGAGCATCTTGATAAAAGCTTTGAAGTTCCAAGTCCAGAAACTCTGAGTGGGCTATTACATCTGGGGGGACAAGGGGTACTTAGCAGCACTCAACTTTGGGACTCACAGAAAATGCTGCTTTCTGGGGTGAATGTTCTCTACTGACACTGAAGGACTTTCAGTCAGGCTTTTTTACATCCGTCATTTTTGTGTCCTTTCATTTTTTTGTGTCCATTCCTTTCATGTCTTCCAGGTATCAAACTGTAATGAGGCAGAGAGATTTCCTTACGAGTTAGAGAGCCAGGTAAAAGTTGTGGCTATGTAGAGATTACACCCTCCAAAAACTGAAGTTCCTATTGCAAAAATTTACTACAATCTTCTAAATTACTTGTGAGAGGTGCAGGGTACAGGTCTGATGGAGAGGAAAGTAACATGAGAGCCACTGACCGTCGTTCTCAGCAGATTTGCACTCACCAAAGAAAAGGTTAATAATCAAAAAAGTCTGGTTATCATATATACCACATGTATATACATAAAAAAATAAGGTGGCTTAATGGCATTTCAGATATTGCATTTAAAAGTACTATTTACTAACTGTAATGCAAATAATACACCTTAGAGAGGTAAAGTGAGAATTACAAAACATTATAAGTAACAACTCATGCTCCTTGTTAAAACTTTCTTCCTATATCTTTAAAATTTTAGGCAGGTATCTTCCTCACAGAATCTGCTCAAGAATTCTTCCTATACTGATCAGACTCTGATAATTTGTCTAAAATAAAATAATTCATGTCATCAGAGAGCAGCTATCAATATTTAATTGTCAGACTGGAAAGTTTCACGTCAAGTATATTTCTGTGAAGCTCTGTTTTGAGTCTATCCAATATTTTCATTAAAGTCCTGGATGTAGGAATTGAGAGTTTGCTATTAAATCTTCAGATACACAGAGGCTGGAAAGGGCCACAAGCATTTGTTATGATCTGATTATTAAGAGGTGTCTCTGCCCGAATTAAGGTGCAAATAAGACCATATGCCGAAGTCAATAGTATGGATTTTATTTAACAGTAAATGTGAGGTAGAGAGATAAAAAGAAACAAGAAAGGGGGGGTGGGGTAGGGGGAAAAAGAAAGAGAGAGATGAAGCATAAGACAGTCACCAGCTTGTGGATCCCGTTGTCCAGTTGGTCCTTCTTCACCCTGGTCTTCCCGGTGATGGGGGTCTCAGAGTCATTCTTCTGGGGTATCACCTTCATACAGTCCAAGTTTCAGGTATCCACGGAGCGTAGATGAGTTCCCATAATTTGGGATGGCATGCGTATAAGTAGTTACCTACTTTACCACAGCCTGCCACTGTTGGAAATTTTGTCTGGTGTGCTAACCAAACCTCACCTCCGTTAGGCCTGGAATTCGTGCCTTCCTGTTGCAAATTCCTCTCTTCTGTGCTTACCTCAAGTTCCTGCTTTGGTGGCTTATCTTATGGCAAGTTCCTTCCGCGGCTTTGACAGTGTTTTGAGACAGTCAGTTGCATTCTTTTTTCAGTCCTTTCAGCACTTTGGAGGAGAGATCTAGAATTCCAAATTGCCTCAACAAATTCAAAAAATGTTGTTAAAAAGTAGGAGGCTGTTCAACAAGGAAAAGTAGAAAATATTAGATATGCCTAGTAATAATCAGTGGCACAAAATCAAGACAGGAAAAGAATCACAGACCTCTGAAAAAAAAAAGAATTTTAGCAAGATACATTAATAAGAAGTAGTGTAGATACTATTTAACATTTCTTTCATTTTAGACAACAGTAAATAACACCTCAACTGAAGTTGTCCATGTGAGGCATTGCACATCAAGACAAACATGGACAAGGTAGATCAAATTTTAAAGCCAGTCATCAGAAAAATCAGGAAAACAAAACTTGAGGGCAACGAATGAAGGAGGTAGATTTGTTTAATATGGAGCAGGGACTAACTCAGGAGACATGGCTGTAATCTGAAAATTTTTTAAAGTTTCTGGAAATGGGAAGCAAATCATCTCTTCTCATACATACTGGAGATAGGGTACAGTCTGAGAAACTTGAACTGGAGGAAAGAAAATTTAGGACAAATACTCAGCAAAATCTTCTAAAAGGCAGGAGAGTTAAGAACTCAATAGACTGTGTAAGGAAGGTATGAAATCCCTGTTTGTTGAGGGGTTTAAAGAACAAATTAAATCAATCTCTCTGAGGAATGAGATACTGTGAAACCTGCCACTGAGCATGACAGAGGGAAAATTAAGTGACCACCCTAGGTCTCTTCCAGTGTTGTTTCTTGTAATTCTTCACCCAGGAGCATCCTCAGCGAAATATTCAGGCAAGAAGTCTTTCAGCCTCTCATGCCACTGCCCAAATTCTAGACTGTTCAGACTCTGCTTGTATTGACTGCCTTCTATTTCAAAAGGAACTTAAATTTGCAAACAACTGAATTACTTTGCTACATTTATACTATTGATCAATTATTTCTGTCTGATTCAGCATAAGATATTCACAGTTCTGCAGGAAATATACAGACTTTCAGTTTACCAGAGCATGCTCTCACCAATTAACAGCATGCAAGAAAACCTTTTTTGTCTATCAGCCTCTGCTTTTTAATCTTTTTCCATTTTCACTTCTTGTGGTATCACAGTTCAATGCATTTTTTATGAAGGTTTATTCTGGCTTCTTGTCTCCAGAGCCTCTTCCTGCATTTCTCAGGCAGGCAAGCTGAGCCACTAGGAGTTCACAACATAATATTTGCTTATTTCTTCTCTTCTGGAAAGAAACAGCTTACTGCTTTCCTGCCTTCCTTGCCTTCTCTTCTGTGCATTCATTTTGTTGTGCTTTCTCAGTCTGGGGAGGTCATTATATGAGGCATGGTATGTTAACCACTGTGTAATTCACAAAGGAGTTTCTTGTGTCTTGACAGTACAAATGTTTATCAGTGTAAATTTAAACAACCAGCTTTACCAAAAGCATTTTCTGGACATTTTTTTTTTCACTCTGACTGCTGGACTCTCAGTGATCTGTGGCTTCATTTTGTCAGGAATGGTGAGTCCACACTGGTCAGAGTGCTTCTACTGAGACCTTAGCTGATGTACCTTTGCACATTTCTTTTTTAAAAAAAGAACATAGTATGGGCTGTAATATTGTTTATTCACGTGTTTTGGAGCTTTCTTTCATTTGTTTGTTTGTTTGTTTGTTTTTGAGTAAAGTTTCTAGGCATTGAAGTTTTAAGGTTCTTAATTGAGGAATTTCTGATTATTGACATTTTTTTCTAAGATAGGAAATCAAAATAGAATCTACTGCTATTCAGTAGAATGTAGAACTCAAAGGTTGATGTCTCCATGGTTTTATGCTACCTGAGCTGCTGAGAGTCTTTGTTATTTCATTTTGCCAAGCCTGACTGTAGCATACTTCGTACAGGATTTTTTTACAATTACATTCCTCTTTATGTTGTAAGCTCTATAGTGAAACAATTGACTTCTGTTTCTGTGCTATGCCTTGCATTCTGGGATCATGCTGTATTCCAAGCCTTGAGAACTTACTGTACCAGAGATAATGAGTGAAAAAAGATCATGCTAGTTGCGTGACCCAGATGCAACGTAACAAATAACCATGGAAATCACAATGTCTCTATCTTGAGGCCTTAGTTTTCTCCTACTGAAAGAAAACATCTTATCAGTAGAGTTTTGAAGGAAGAAGAATGGTATTCTATAACTGATATTTTCATTTATAGTATTCACTGATCTGAAAAGATCCCAAAGGTAGGAGAAGTGGCCAAGCAGAGTAACACTCCCTAGATATGTCAAAACCATGTTTTCCCTAAGAAGTAGGCGAGACTGCAGTTTTCCCATAATACCTGGTGCTGCCCTAGGTTTGTGGCTTTTTGTGGGGTCATGTGGTCCTTCGTGCATAAATATCACTGTGACTAGATTCTATTGTGTGCAAATGTCTGTGAATCACTCAAACATTTCAGTGTTATTTTTCTGCTAGTGATTAAAATCTTGGACTTGTGCCTGTCATTCATTATTCATTATTCAACATGAAAAAGAGTTTGGTCACAGGCAGAAAACAAGAACAATACCAACAGGCTTGGGTAGCATAATGTATGATTAAAATGAATAATTTCAGTCAACAAATTAAAAATCTAGTCCCTTAGTTTGCAAATAAGCCATAGGTATTGAGAAGAAATTGAATTGCAAATTTTTAGAGAAAAGAAAATAAAAGGTGAAATAAAACCCAACAATATTTAGTAAGTAAGTCAATTAACCACTTGTTTTTCCACTGGCCTAAGCTTTTAAGAATTTGTATTACTGAAGCTATTGCAAGCTTTAGGAACAGATTCAACAATTGGGAACAATATAGTTCCTTTTCCAACGTCCATATGAGTCTACATAAATGAATATTAAGCTACTCAAATTACCCAACAATTTTACTTCTGACAGTTTTTGCAGAGATACTTAAACTTACAATTTTTAACTCTTTGATACTGTAGACATAGCACCATTCAGTACAATGCCAATGTGCAAGAACACAATTTAATAGGAAAGATGAAATAAGACATTTCAGTGTTTCCACTAACTCTGAACTTTTAAGACAGATATTACTTGAACCTGAAATTTGCATGGACAGATTTAAATAAAGAGAACTTACTACTTCTGAATGCTAAAGGATGATATAGTAATCTCATATCTTTACTTGAAAATTCAATATTAAAATTCAAAAGACAAGTAGCATGGGATGTTTACTGCTTTAAGACATAAAACTGTCACTGGGAGGATGTCTTTGTATATTGACCTCCTTTTGTACCCTGTTACTCAGATGCATCCCTTACTTTTAGTGTACTAATGTATTAAGCAAAATGCAGCTGCAGACATGGTCTGAACAAGCTTGATAAAAACAGACTGACATCTAGCTTCTCTGAACCTCTCCTGAATGCGATTAAAAAAAAAGAAAGATAAAAAAATTGGCTTTTCTGAGATGCATTAAACATATTTTGGAGTTTTTGATGGTCTCAGTTATGTGCAGCAGTTCACAAATTATAAATTCAGAGTACATCACATAAAACCCAGGCAGTTACAGTGAAGGCCAAAACTTTCATGGTTAACTGGAAAAGACGATCCACAGTGAATCTGAGTAGTAATTGTATTAACAAGGCAATGCTCTCTGCTTCTCAATTTGGATGAAGAGAAAAGAAAATTGTATTATAAGCTTTCCAACTCACATCACAGGCAGAGTATTGTGTAAAGATCCTTGCTGTCTTTGTTTCTATTCAAACTCATTTTTAGATTGTTAAAAAATTTATCCTCTTCTCCCAAAACTCGCTTGCAAAAACCAGTGAGTTTTCCTCAGAAGTTAACTTTAACCATCAAAAATCAGCTTGTCAGTTTAAATATGTATCTGTTTATTTTTTTGGGAATTATGAGATCTATTGTGATTTAACTCCCTTGCTAAACTGGCCACAGTAGCACAAACTCATTGCTGCATCCTAAGGAAGAGCTACTACCTTTCTGAGCAGTCTCTCCTCTGCCCAGGACAGCCACTGCAACTGCTGAGCTAGTGCAAGGATTCATCTGCCCTAAATTAGCCATCTAAGCAGTTAGACCTGTGTATCTGAGTTTTTACCCTTGAGTATTTTTACGTTCAGTGGAGAGAAATAATAATCTCCAGAAAGTCATTTTGTCCAACCCTCATAAGGAAGACTAGACACAGGAATCATCTCTCGAAAACTCTTCCACTCTGTTGACTACACAGAGCCAAGGATGAATAACAAAGCTCTGATACATAACTGCTACAGGACTTTAGTTAGTATAGATGAATCTCACACAACTTGTTTTTTGATTAATTACTAAACTTCTTAAAATTAGAGACTTCAACTCTGCAGGAGAATTACCAATCGAGTTTTCTTGTCAGACTGTTAATGTGCATATGCAGTGGGTCACTAAGTTTGGCTTTGGGTCGTATTGCTGAGCTTTTTATTCTAAGTCATACCACTCTGAAGATAATTACACAAGGAGTAAAATGCCAGACAATTTGCATAAGGAGAGAAAACTAGGAAATGATAGCAGCATTTTTAGACATCATTCATAAAAAGTGGCTGAGGAGGGAACATCTTCATGTTCCTCCGGCTGATAAAACTGAATCCCTTAGTCAACAAGTTCCTTTCCACTTTCATGTATAAATATGCATATAAAAGTATATATTTCTCTTATGAATCTTTCTAGTTCTGCCTTCTTTCTCTAAGCTGCATTCCGCAATTGCACAATTCAAGAGAATTTTCTATTTTATAACTCACAGAAACAAAAAAATGCAAATTACCTGTTTGGAGGTACCAGAGAAGTCTAGAAGGTCACGTGAAAGGAAGAAAGTAAGAAACAGGAGGAGTATGTAGTTACAGCTCTGGATTGTGTTTTGGATTTGAGATAAAAGAAAAACACAGAAAAGTGACAGAGAGATAAGAAGGTCTCAGCTCTTAGGGTTTTTTTGGTTTTTTTGTTTTAAGGAATCCATCTGTGACACAGGCTGATCACAGAATCACAGAACACTCCTTGATGTCAACATGTTTAACTGAGGAATTCTTAAAAACAAATATTTCAACTCCCTTCCCTCATCTTTATGACCAGAATTAACTTCTAATTGAATCCTAGTAGATTCAATGTCTCTGAATTAATTTTTTTCAACAACTTAGCAGTCCAAGAAAGGTTATCCAGTCTTTCTTCAGCAGATCCATATTTAGTGGTTGCCTATTTCAGCTTTTCAAGAGGTAAATCATCTGTTGTGTTCAGGTTCCTGAATATATCATAGCACAGCCCTGTGAATAGGGAAGCTAAATCTCTGGTGGTTTTGGTCTTTGTATGTTTACACTATATGAGGTAGGTGGAGCAAGCACTAGCTAATGAGAATAGTAAGAGTTTGCGTTCATTTGCATCAGCTCTTTTGTCTACAGGGATGCAAGACAATAGGGAATCCAAATAGGAGCTGAAAAGATTAATTATAAAGAAGCAGGAGAACACTGGAAAATTTCTATTGACTTTATTGTGGCAAATTTCAGGGACCTTCGTATTGCTTAAAAATGCACCCGTGGACACTTTTTTTAAGGGTTTAACTAGAACTTTTTAATTAACACATAAAAATATAGGACAAGCTGCATAAGGATAGTGTTTAGAGTAGCTAAGGTGATGTTAGTTAATTGAAATATGCTTCCCAATTAGAAATGGCTTCAGGAAGTGACCAGCCAAAAGACCCCCACTGGTTCAGACACAAAGATTTTTTTTTTATATATTGATAAAGTTTTGGTCTTGTAGAATCAATTTGCTAGCCCACTAGAAGATTTGGCTGCTTTCAGATACATGCTCTTTTAGCTTATTTGGCTGCTTTCAGATACATGCTCTTTTAGCTTAAGTGCCCTATTCCCAATATTCAAATTTCTCTAAAAGTGTGATTTGGTTAGCAAGAATTTTTCACTTCGTGTTTATAGGTTAGCATGACTATCCTACACTATTTCAACTTTTAAGCCAATGCATGACTTAATACACTCAGTAACCTCTTTGACCATGGCTAGAATAAGATACTTGCAAAATGTGCCCTCTAAATCTGGCTTGCCAAGGTTATTATACTTGTCAATATGTTCTTTCACACACTCAGACAAGAACATATTCTACTTTGGAATATCCCTAATATAATCAGTGCTGTCTTAGGTAATGATTGAAAGTCAGGTTCAGTATTAACACACAGCTGTAGTACACAAATGCCTGACAGAATTTAATGAATATGTTATGGCTCTGAATCTTTACCTTGACTTTGTGATTCTTCTCATGACTCGCAATATCTCTGGAATGGCAGCAAATGATAGGTTCTTGTCCCTCCCGCACCCCCGTCACGACCCCTCCCCCCCCGCCGTGATATCTAAGGCACTATTTATTTTGATGTTATTTCACTGCAGAGAGAAATGTGATGTTCACATTAATTGTGACAATCAAAGACAAGTTAATAGCTCCAGGGACCATACTGAGTTGCTCCCTTTTAACACTAGAGGGAAGTGTGTGTAAAGGCACAAAGGGATCGTGCCGCCTGCACTTTGGTAATTTGTTAGATGAACAGTATTTTTTTTTAAAGGTTAAGGATTTGGGACCATTAATGATGAAAGGCAAAGCAGTACGATGTATCAGGCAGTGGTGTAGGGTTGAGACAACCTGAATCCTGTGACCAGCCTTCCAGTGATTTCTGGCAAGGCACTTCCCATTTATCTGTTTAGACTGCCCATTCTTTAAGGGCATCTCTTTGGACTGATTTTGGAGTTGACAGAGAGCAGCACACACTCCCAGAAGTAGAAGCGCACAACTGTGTTGAGAATAAGGAACAACTTACAAACAAGAAAGAATAGAAACATTTATGGCTTATCAGATGCCGTTCCTAGAACTGTCGTCCTGTGGCCTCTTTTATGCACAGATACTGTGGGCAGCCCACCAGTCAACCCCAGAGCCTTTCCAGTACCATTAAGAACTTCAGTGATTTTCCAGCTCCACTTTGGTATAGGGACACAGAACAAACCTTTGCAAAAGAGGGGAAAGACTGTTAACTAAATGTTGTAAGTAGGACATTTGCTCCATGTTATTTATGATGGATTAGATGTGCTCTCTCCATTAACAATAAATAGAAGTATTAATCTCATTTGCAGGAAAAGCTTTACCCCATAAGTGCTATTCTTCACTGCGGTTGGCAGATCATGAGGTAGAAGTCTGAATATAAGTAAAGAATTCCTTGGTGATGTTATGCTGACCCATGTGAATCCTGATCCAATGCCCACTTCAGCTGGAGAAAAGAGTCCCATGACTTCAGTGAGCTTTAAATATATACATAGATATGCATAATCATACTGCTCACGTGTCAGTTAAGGCTGAAGAATTAAAGGAAATCAGAAGAGACTTAGGAAGAGGAATTGCACTCTGAGGGTAAAGACTAATTGAGAATTATTTTCTAACTCTGGTCATCTGTGTGTTCACCTGTCTCATACCGGTATCTCAGCAGAGGAACTTGTTCTTTCTGAATATTTCACATGGAAGTACTATGACAATCAATAGGCAGGTATGGTTTTTGGGGTACCGAATTAAACAGTGGTACTTCAGAAGAGGTTCTTACAGTTTGTGATGAATGATAAAATAAATTACTTACATGGTATGTATTTTAAAAAATTAAAGAAATTGCCTTATTAGCAAATAGCTTATTTTATTTAATTTAACAGCATAACATGGGGAAAGTAGCCATTTGTCATATAGCTAAGGTGTTATAAGATTATATTATAGTATGTCTTCACACCCAATGAAAACATTGAAATGGCCAGGTTATTCTAACAAAATACAAATTACCGTCCATAATAAAGTCATCAGCCCATGGAAAACACTTATATCTTAGCCTTGGTTCTTCCTTACATCTGTACTGCTTTTGGAACTATGCCTTTTACAGATCCCATGCCATTTATGGCCTTTCTCAGACTATTTACACAATGCTCAGGAATTTACACAATCCTACAACACAATGCTTCACCTCGCTTTTATGTCACATATGGCTTCTTCAAATCTTCATAGACCACGTTCCCCTAGATGTGCTTGTCCTGAACTTCACTGGATTTACATCTGACCAGTGTTTCTGATCCCTTTGTAATTAAAAAAAAAAATCCTATTGTATTAAAGCTATCATCCCATTCAAAGATATTTTCTATGTGATTTTTTTGTATTTAAATGGAGAAGATAAAGTGAAGACTTTAATTGTAATTGAATGCAAAAAAGAAATTATTCTTTTTTTCCTTGCCAAAATAGTAAAAAATGCAGTAATCTACTAATTTATATTGGATGAAATACTCTATTAAGTCAGCTTTCCCCCCCAATGTTTTGTTTCCAGCACTTCTCACATAAGCAATGGAGACAAAGCTGGACTTATCATTCCTGAGGAACATTAGTATTTTATTCAGCTACTGGCAAACTGGTCTTACCCAGCTACTGATTTACTCAGCTTCTGGTTGGAGCACTTGTTTCCAACCAATAAACTGAAATTTAGCTCTACGTGAAGAAACTCAAAAGTTCATCTTCTAGAACCCAATAGGTACAAGCTGCTTGATTCTTCAAATATCTCACTTGCTCAATATTATTCAGTGAAGAAAAGTCACTCAAATCTATTAAGAATACTTATTGCATGTTATTAATAAAGTAGTATAGTTAAAAATCTGCAGTTATATTAAGACAGATAAGAGAAAAAAGCACAGAGAACAGTTCCTTTAATCATTGGATTTGGGGTATAGTAGTTAAGCTATAATCTAAGTGGCAGAAGAAACCTTTTTGAGGACCCTGCTTCATCACATTAAAGAAGCAAGAAAGGGCGATGGCACTCTGCTGGATTTGGTTTACCAGGATAGGAATGACCAGTATTATCACCATCTGTAGACAGAAGGAAAAGCAGATCTCAAAGTTTTCTCAGAAAAAAACATATCACCTAAGGGACACTTTTTTTCACAACATCCAAGAGCTGTAGAGTTTGGGAAACTTTGGAGGAGCATTCAAACTTGCAATTTCTTGAGACATTCTTGTCACTTGATTTTCTGTATCATTTAACCTGAAACCAATGAGAATTCACATGTGCCTTTGCTGTCTTCAGCCTGGAATATTAACATATTCTGCACAATTTTAATTCATTGGCTTCACTTTACTATCTACATATCATGTGGGGTTCACATTTTCCATAGGACACAAATGAACATCTCTCCATAACACCACTGTGATTTATTTTCATACCTCTCAATTTTAGTTCTTTTCAGCTGCAGCATATCTGCATAATTCCCACTCTCCACCCAGTTAACTACCCCCTAAGGAGAAAGCAGAGGGTAGGGGGAGAAACATGCAGTATGGAGCATTTTGGGCATATAGATTAGGCATCAGAAATCATTTAGGCACAAGTGATTGAATCAACATTTTTAAACCTACTGGCATAAGACCACCACATCTTCTTGCATGACAGCAGAGCCAAGGGCTGTGATTCAAGGGCAGTTGAAACTTACAGTTCTCTACTGTCTTGTCATGTTGAATAAAAGCAGCTCAGAAGCTTATTCTATAGGAAATACTTTTTAGTTACCTTGAAGGCCATTTAAAGTCTTTTTACTTTTTTTTTCTTCCCACAAAGAGAGTTTTTTGCAGTTTTCATTAGCCTGCCGGTCTCCCTTAACATTGTAGTGGTGAATAGCTGTGGTGGACACCAGGATTATTATTTATCTAAACAGCAAGGCTATGTGGGTGATAATTTCAGCTAGTCAAAGGAGAGATAAAGCTGAATATCATATTAATGGAAAGACTTTTCACTTCTGTATTGTGGGCACTAGGTACTTGAACATATTTAAAAAAATTATTACTTAAATTGTTCATTAATGATAGTTTAGTCAAAAAGTATGAAGTGCTATCATTTCTCGCTCTCTAAGTTCTAAAAAATTTTAGGTGGCAGAGCAAATTTTGGTGCCAGGAGTTATGACAACCATAAACATATTGGTTTCAAATAACTAGTCAAGAAGCCTAGAGCGGAAAATGCAAAGGAATCTAAACATGAACATCCATTTATAACCAAAAATGCGTGCAGCTGTATACTCAAAGTGAAAAGATCGGTAACATGCTAAAAGAGAAGAAGTTTCCCTTCAGATCTATTTTGTCCAGAAATGTTAGCACTAGTGTGGAGCAAACCATTAACAACTTCTTTCCTCTGTCCTAGCCCTGATGTACCACAGGTGCTCTTCTACTTTCCTGAAGTTTGTCTCAGGCCCGCTTCTGCCAGGCAGATTTTACAGACTGAAGTGCCTTTCTCCTACATCTCACATATTTTTCTCATCTGAAAAGCATGACAATGTTGGAGCAAGAGGGAGGTCAGCTAAGAGGTAAAACAGTGCTAACAGTTTAACACCCAGTTAGATAGAGGCAGGAAAGTTGAAAGGGAGGATTTTCATTCCTCTGCCTAAGATTATTGTACTTTTTAAAATTTTTTTTTTTTTGGTGTGTGTGTGTCCCCACCTCCCCACCCAGTGTGAAGGCTCCTGTAACCATGTGCACTTCTCTTGGGAAAGTTTGTCTCTCTGCTCTCTCTGGCACTTTGAATGTGATGCTGGGTAGAGGAAGATATCTAACATTTCCATTTTAATTACTTGTACTCTCAGAGAGAGTAATAGTTTGCACATCTAAGCAAAAGAACTTCAGTCATGTAACTCACTGGAGAAGAGATATCTTCTTTATAGAATCACAGAATCATTTAGGTTGGAAATTACCTTTAAGATAATAGAGTTCAACCACAAACCTAACATTGTTAATTCCACCGTTAAACTGTGTCCCTTGGCACCATATCTACAAGGCAGATTGGACCTTCTGCAGCTAACTTTTTTCCTCCATTAACTAGGCAAGAATTTGGACAGTTATATAAGGAGGGTTGGAAAACAAATCCTCTGCTTCCCCTCATCCAGACTAAAATGAAGCCATTTTGAAAGTCAAGACATGAACTGTTCAAACGGAATCCTGTCCCTAATTTTCCCTTCATGTCTTAAAGATCTAAGAGAGAAATGGCACTGCAGGCAATAGGGCATTTTCTGCTGGCTCCCACCCTGTCAGAAGATGCCAGCTAGTGCTAAGTTCAGTGTACCAAATCTGTCACAGAGGTATGGAGAGAGGTGGATATGTTATATGAACTATGCCGTGATTTCATGAAATAAAGTATCTTCCTGAAACACAAGGAAAATAGAACATTATGAATGTTAGTTGTTGTTCTAGTGTCAAGGAAAACTCTTTAATATAGAGAGATCAAAGAAACTTGTTTTGGCTGGACTTCTAGCAAAATAACACAACCACAAAACAACAAAAAAGGAAAAAGCAATTCCTGTTTCCTTCTACTAGCTAGTATTCCATTGCAGTCTTATTTAGCACAGCTGGTAGCATTTTTTTTCCGTCCAGAATAACCTGACTATCTATTGCTGAGCACTCAGATTTCAATGCACAGCTTTCGATACAGCCATGTTTAAGTAATGAAATAGCTCCTGAGAAACACATGCAGCTTTTGTATCAGAGCAAACATCTGTAGATAATCCCTTCAAGTAAAACTTGGGTTTTAGCTACTTTAGCAAGCAAATAAATGATATGGTATGTATAACAGTCTTCCAGATTTGAGCAGTTGTGATAAATTGGTGCCACAGCTGATGCAGCTGTAGAACATAACCTAGCACTTGCTAGACTTCAGATTTGTCAAGAAGAAAATCCCTTGGAGAAAAAGCAAAAATTGATTGTAAGAAGCACGTAGCACCAAGAGAAGTTTATTTTTATCATAATTTCTGTCATTTAGGTATGTTGTTACACTTTTTTTTCCTAGTCCCCTGTAGTGATTGGAAGCAATATTGAATTCTGATAAATGTTTATATCTTGTATAGGTTGAATTATTTTAAGAGATTAATTCCTAACCTGCTAAATATGGATGCATTATAGATGAAATTTTTTGATCATCCATGTTTTTAGCTATGCTGGAGCATGCTTGATCAGAAATTATATTAGGGTACAACAGTTGATGGACTGTCATGTTGCTGAGTTTCATGCTTTAAATGCTGAAATAACTCTAGAAAACTAAAAGTAATAAATTTAAAAAGTAAAGCCCTCAGATAGCCTTTCTCCATTCTGCTACTTGGAATGCAATAATCAGCTAGGATTCTTTTATGTCCAAGCTCTGATACATCATTTTAATATAAATGCTGCAACTGACCAAAATTAAAAATTTGCATTAGGAAATATTCCTTCAGTCAACCTATTCTATGTTCCTGTACTGTGCTTAGAGCAGGTCTGAGCATTGCTGCTATTTTTCCAAAAACTGATTTTGGTTTTATCTGTAGACCAGATCTGCAAATTACTTACATTTGATAGGAATCTTTGTTTTTCTTTATTATCTTCCTCATTTACCAAAGTAGAACTAATTAGATAAAAATCAAGGAAATTAGATTTCAACTCCCTAAACTTCTATTCAGCTTTGCGTTTGAGTGTATTTTGGTTGATGAGAGTACATTTACTCAGGTTAGTGCAAGACCTTCAGGGTCAGCTTTCTGCAGAAATGGGGAGGGTGATGTGGGCTTTGTGCAGGGTATCACCAGGATGAGCAGAAAGTCTTTGGTGATAGTGCGTGGCTAACTCAAGCCACCTCTCTCAGGTGGATGGTGCTGAAGAACAAACCCACCAAGATAGCCTGTGGGTGATGGAAGGGGAAAGGGGGAGAATGAGAGTATAAGACTTAAAAAACAAGGCAAAATTTTGGAAGGATGGAGCAAAAGGGTGAAAGACCTGGAGGCGAAGTAAAATTGAGAGTAAGTGATATTGCCAGTTCCAAGAACACAGGCAAAAGGAGCCTTGATGAGTAGAAGATGAGAGGGAGGCCAGAAATATTAATCATGGTGACAGTTTGGATCATATTTTCAGATTATGTCCCTGCACTTTCTCACAGGCTGATTTCTTTCTACGCTATCTTTTCTCTTTCCTCCTCTCTTATTCTCAAATAAGCTCAGCTGCAAGAGCTGAGAATGAAAAGTCAGTGAGATGAAACTGGAAAAAATGTGAAGTTACAGCTGGTAAAAGTACAAATGAAAAACTATATGCCAGTACAGGATGTATAATATCCTCAAAGAAGTTGTCCATTATTACAGAAAGATCAGCATCTACAGAATAGTTTTCTTCACATTTATGTCAATTCTTCATATTTTTTTTTTCTCTTCTGCTCCTCACAGGAAATGAACCTCAGTAACTACAACTTTTGCTGTGGAAGGGTTTTCAGGTAGTCATTCCTTGAAAAGGGAAGATAGTACTGACAAAGAATGAATCTTAATGATTGTGGTTCATGGCAGGACTGACTTCTCTAACACTTCTAAGCTCCACAAAACTTTTAATGGGACTTTGCATTTTCCTGCTTCTCAAAGTATTCTTTATAGTGAAATGAAGACAAGATGATTATTCCTCAGTGAGACTCCGAAGCCAAAGTGACCTTTGATCTATTTTTGTCTTTCAACAGAACTTATCTGTTTATTTGATAAAGAATAAAGGTGGCTGACATGTAAAATCAGAAACAAAGATTTCCCAGTATGGAAAAATCAAACACCCTTTAGTTCATTTTATCATTTATTTGTTCATTACTGCAAAGTAATCCACTGGATAGAAAGAATGACATTTGGAATTGTTTAAATTGTTATTCTCCATATATTCAAATGTTTTGTGCAGCATACTGTTACTTTAAATACAGCCAGGCCAGGTACTATGAAATATTTTCATGAATACATAGGAGTATAAAAATGGCCAGATCATGGAGCTGAATAAACAGAAAAAATTTCCAAATCATAATACCGATTAGAGAGAGGCTTAATTAATTTAAAGGCCATATGGAATTCAGCTCATCTAGTGTTAGTTATTTAAAGATCTAAGCAAATCTTTACAATTATAGCCCAGAGAAAGTGCCCAAGTGGAAAGACTTTCTTTTTAACTGCTATTCTCCTTCATTAACTACACTGGGAACAGTGGAACCTGCTCAGATTAAATGAGTTGGTTGGTAGGTCAAAATGCTACATGATCTTAAGAAAAATGAACATGTCAAATAGCTACCAGAAATCATCTTAGACAAAAGGTTTGGATGTATTATTTCAATACAGTCAGATGGTACCCCAAAAGGAGTTGTGTGGTCTTTCAATCCTGGTTTAGCTGAGGATTACAAAAGTTGGGAATTTAAGCAAGAATGGTCACACTGAATTCAGCTACCTACTTGTGAAAGTGGTTGCAGAATAGGGGGATGACAGAATAAATGGCAACAAGAGTGTGACAGAGGGAATGAGCTGGGTTGTCTCAGAGTCTCATTTAAGCCTAATTTAAAGCAGAGTGACTCGAAGTAGGTCTGAAAAAAATCAAAGACTTTTTTCACTTTACATTTGCTTTACAATCAAACAGCACATATCACTTTGTCAAAGAGGTTTTTGATGACTTCCAGCCTTCCTGTCGACTTTTCCTGTTGACTGGCTTCTCAGAATCTGAAAATGGAAAAAAAATTCTGTCTCCATATCTCCCTGCCCAGATAGGCCACAGTAAACAACTTCCTTTTGATATTAGAGTATTTAGTTCCAAAAATGAACTATGCAACAAGCCACTCAACCAACAAATCTGCTTGCTGAAAACAAAGCTTTGAACAAGCAAATACAGAGTTATTGCTAAATGTTATTCCCCAAACTGATATTGGGTAATGCACTGCACTGTTCTTAAATACTCTTCCTGTTGATGTAAGGCAAATTGAAGTAAACACTAAAATGAAATACATGTACTTATACCAGCAGAGAAAAAGCTGTAGCCAGTCAATTTTCCTTTACCCAAAAAAGAAAATGAGGGAAATGGGCACTAAATAGAACTTTGCACAATAATAGCTGCAGGGAACACAGATTGATTGCCCTCTCAGTAATTAAAATCACATAACAAGTTTTCAGTCACCACCAATGCAATTATTCAGGCTTCACTAAGTGCACATTAAAGGCTTGATAAAGTTTTTAGGTGACAATTGAATACAGTGGTAAGGATCTTACCCCCTAAAATGGATCCAATTAAAGATCCCTGAGCAGTTATTTTCTCTTCACCAGCTGAATAAAGTAATAAATGAAAATTCATTTAGTTCTAACAAATTTTCTATTTTGGTTTCTTTTGTCTATGCCAAATCAGAAAACAAATGAAAAATAGTCATGTGTTTACTGAAGCATTACATTGAGCATGAACAGAATATTTGATTTTCAGATACTTTAGAACAAGTAATAAAATGAAGACCTAGAATTAATGATAATTTAGTCATTGATTTCTTTTATCTAATTTCTAAGATTAGCAAAATTCTCAGGAAGACCAAAGGCTCATGTTTATTTCTGTGTTATACTTGAGCAGATTTGAACCAATATATCTCAGGAAGCTTCTCTAAATACATGCTATGCTAATATAAATAACATCATCCTACACTGAGGTGTCCTTCCTCTGTATTGTTGGTCAGACACTGTTTCATGTTAATATTGAAAGACTCACTGGAGCAGGGACCGGAATGAAAATGTCCAACATCCTATGAGAGTGCCCAGCAGATCAAGCTAGGTAGTGAAATAATTCACTCCTTCACATGATAGTTCAATGAATTTTAAATAGTCTGCACTGAGCACAGCAGCTTTAAGAGACTGATAGTACTTTACTGGTGTGTGGCAGATGTGAGTTCAGATCCCTTCAGGCAGAAAGGCTTGATCCTTGGTCGCTCAAACAGTGAATAAGTGTCTAAGCTAGTGAATAAAAAGGAATGGTGATAACACCATTTCCTCAAATACATTTGTTAGGCTACAAATATCTGGAGAGACTGGAGCAAGTTCATGAACAATTTCATTTGAAAGAAGAAATTTTTTAAATGCAAAATTAGTCACATTAAAAGCAAACAAGAAACAGTTGCATACATGATCTCCAATTTTTTGTGTTAAAAATGTGAAGTTTCAGAGGTATATCTTGCTAAATGATTCACATAATTCCATATGAACCTTCCTTTCTTCATCATTAAAAATCACTTCTAGAGCGTTATGCAGCATCCATACACTGCATCAGCAATTATTTTCTGTATGACTCCAAACCAGCTATGAAAATATTGAACAGTGCAGAACCAATTACTGTCCTGTTCAGAACTCCTGAGACAGATATGTCTCAGATAAAAAGCCCTGTGAACTTTTCACCTCAACATCCTGTGGATTCCTGTGCCTGAATGCTGTGCAAAATCTTTTGGTGGCCTTAAAATTGTCTTCCAAGCGGATGGATTCCCATAAGACTAATCTTTCTCACCAGGACCTGATCAGCAGGGCTTTTGAGACATCTAAACATAGAGGAAAAAAACAGAATAGACTCAACTATGTTAGAAAAGTAGTTACTGCATTTCACCTCTGAACCATATGGATGAGGCAGTAGGGGAGAAGCCCTGCTGCTGTTAGCCATGCCATGGCAGTTTCACTCTTCTGTCTCCATTATTGTCACTTTGGCTTCACTCATCATAAAATTGTGTGGAGGATGGGGGAAATGAAGGCCTAAAACTCCACACACTCATTATTCTAATGAGTTAGTTCTATCGTCGTCAATCTGCCGAAGTGCAGAAGTGAGACAGTAGAGACCATATAAATTCTTTGTTCTGGTACACGTGCAATGCCCCTCTAACATTACTCAGATTTCCTGTAAAGAGACTTTTCTGGTGCTGGGCAGAGGAAGGCTCATCCAAAGTCTGATGTGTCTGCTTGGTGTCACTGAAAATCAAAAGTCCTACACAAGAGACGTTGTTCATAAGTTGAAGACACGATGAGATTTCTCTATTTTCTTTTTTTTTTCTTTTTTTTTTCTATTTGCCTTGGGGCATGCAGTTTAAAATCCCAGACTCACAAGATCTGTGAGAACTTATCCAAACTGACAGGAGACATGGCATAGCCCTCTGGGACTTTCTAGCTTTGTCACACGTTACAATGTAAATTACGGGGTAAAGGACAGGGCTTTTAAATTTTAAATTAAAGTATAGTAGGCCCGGTGGGAACTCTCATTGTATTCTGTGGTGTGATAAGAAGCAAGTTATGTGGTTACTTGGGGAGTTTTACTATTTGATGATGAAGAAGAAAAACCAGGTTCCGAGACAGAAATTACTCTGAAAGAGGGAAAAGCTCATTTCCACTGATTTTCCGAATCACATTCACTAAATGACAAGGATGAAATGAGTGAAGTATATGTTGGGAATCTGTCCAAAGTACAGTGGTATATGTTCTGTATGTTTTTGCTGAGGTTATCAAAAGAATTTTTTATTTTTGATATTTTTTATGAGCTGTAGTTACTAACAATCAAACTAAAAAACACCATTCATGGCAGAGACGTTCTTCCACAGGCAGGTTAATTTTTGCAAAACATTTCCTCAAACAGTAGAAGATGACAGTTTTCATTGTTTAAGGAACAGGTGTCAATATAAGAAATGAAAAAGGAAAATATGTTTATGCTGGTTTTAACCATCTTTTGACATGTACACCCTAATTGATTATGTCCTGTGGGATATATGTCCCTCCTTCACACTTTTCAGCCTCAGAACTGGCAGGTAAGAGGTTCTGGATGTTACTGCCTCCTTTTCATAACTGGACTGCATCCTGTTTCTCTTAGTCTGTGCAGCTACTTAATCCACAGGACAGCAGAAAGGAATGCTGCCACCCTCCTCTTGTGGTCTCCGTGCTGACGGTCTGCAGATGTCATCCATCTGTCTGTCCCAGCAGCACAGCAGACGGGGAGGCTGCAGCCCAAAGTGTCCAGTCGTGGGCAGGACTGCTGCCCTCAGCAGGGAACTGCGTGCAGAAATAAAATGTATGGTGGGCTCCACTCCCCAGAATTGGTCCCGAAAGGAGTTTAATTTAGACAAATGACTTGGTGCAAAGATGGTTCAGATCAGTGTCTCAAATGAAAACAAGAGGAGATAAGGGACTGCACGTGAATTATATACCAGTGCAGATCAGTGCAATAGAAGGTCTAAGTTTGCATGCAACAAACCAAGAAAAGCAGTTGTTCTGTTCTGGAGTCATATATTACAAAATACAGCCAGTCCATGGTGCTAATGCTCACTGCTGGTTGTTAAAGATAGGAACAGATAGACTAACACAATATTTTCAAGCACAAACACAGCAATTTCTAATCGATCACCTGAGAAGTATGTTGCCCAGTACATAACTTCCTAACTATTCCCTAACAATTGCAATGTTACTGTTCGGATCATTTAAAAAAAAAAAAAAAAAAAAAAGAAAGAAAGAAAAAGAAAATCACAAAAAGTCAGATACTGATAGATTTGTACTAATTATTGTTTCGTGTGAAGGTAAATTCTGTCTGTTCTAAACAATAAAGTCCCATTTTCTGTTGAATTATAGTATTTTACGAATGCCATAAATGTGAATATGCTGAAAGCAGAGAAGTTTAAAGTACTTTTGTGTATAGAAGTGATAAACAATTGTGGCAAACCTGCCAAGGTCCAGTACTTCAGGGTACTTAGAAAACACTGAGCAAAGCCAAAGCAATAAAGCCAAATGCTCTGTACTGATACTTCAAACTTTATATGCATTTATGACAATACACAGAGAGATGTACCTCATCCATAACAATGAAATTATACAAAGCAAGTGTTTGGGGATCCTACACTAAATGCAAGTGATGCTTTAAAAACAGTCATAAAAATAAAAATTTAACAAAATCCTATCTGTCCACTGATTCAGAAAACATGGCAGCTTTTATAGAATTGCTAAATTAATAGGCCATTCCAATTTTTTCATTGTTGTTTTATTCTCACTTGCTGTCCTTCTCACCTTTACTATCAGCAGGGCAGTCAGACCAGGAAGGCAAAGTGTTCTTCACAAGGAATTGAGCTGGGCTGTGAAAGCATCGTGTAAATCTGCTCCCTTGTTTCTTTCAAAGAATCAAAAAATAGTTAGGATTGGAAGGCACTTCTGGGGACCATCTAGTCCTGATGAGGGTTCCTACATTGAGAGAACTAGTAATTTTCCCTTGTTTGAAAAAAAGTGGGATTTTTTTCCTCTCTGACTACCTTTACAGAGGATACTTTCAGGCACATGGTAGGATTCTTGGACATGGTCCTGTAAAGGCCCAGGAGTTGAACTCGATGATCTTGATGGGTCCCTTTCAGCTCAGCATATTCTATGATTTTATGAACTTTTAGTGCCTAGAGCAGAAGAGATATTAAAACAGCCCCTGGAATTGCATAGATGATTGTGGGAGGCTGAGTTCTCTGTTTGACAAGGAACATCCTTGGAAGAGTCCTTGCCATTGAATCCTCCCTTTTTCACATCACAACCTCTGGCTTATGTAATATTTAATTTACTCACTGGCTTTGTAAAAGAACTGTCTTGAAAACTTAGATCAAAGCCAATATCTAATTAAAAAATTCAAAAGTATTGCCCTTTTATTCTGTGTCTCCATAACCCTTTGCATCCTCTGTCTCCACAATGCAGTAAAAATAGAAATTCAGGAGTTAACATTAACAACAGAAGATTATTGTTCTCTTTCATTTTGTGTATTAATTTCTTCATGAAGGATTTGATGCTGTTTCTTCTACAAAAACAGCAGGATTGGTCCCCAAAGATGTCATCTACTTTTTCTTCCTTTGCTATTCAGTTTTGTGATCCAAGTACAACTCTGAAGATGGAACTACTGCAGAAAACAAATATTAGGTTTTAGATAAATTTATTCCCTATCCAGTACACGTAAATCTACACTGGTGAGAATAAGTAAATTGTAAACAATCTATGTCCTTGGTAATGGACATAAAATGCTATTTATCAGTCTCTGTGGTGCCAAAATGAGGTATAATGCCAAAAAAGCTGTAAATATTGTCATTTGTAGTGCCATTAAAATGGAAATTAGGGAATCAATCATGGTTTGTTTTACAATTCATAATTTAAGGGAAGCTTGTGCTACTGTTTGATGCTGCAGATTCAGGTTTGACAGTCCAAAGATGGTAACACACCATTTTTTTATCAAATATTTTTAGGCCATGATGCTTTATGTGGAATTTACAAGGCATATTTTCAAGTGCAATGAAATGCAGATGTGCCCAAGATAGTAACTGATCTCTTATTTAGGCATTAAATAGCAGTCCTGACCACTTGGGATCATTTTTTCTATAGTTTTATCTTCATCATATCTCAGGACTTCGCAGTAATTGACTAAGCAGCTTGACAACCGTCTGTTTCATGTGATAAATTCTCTTCCTCATCCTCTCATGCATACAGTACAAGCACTGATTTTTGATAGCAATGTTGGGTTTTTTAAAGTATACTTTTGACTACCATCCAAAACCTAGCTGAGGAATGTGCCTTGCCTGTGGAAGACATAAATACGGGAATGTTCTGCTGATAAAGAACATGAGAATGGAATAAGTGGCAAAGTACAGAACTTTAGGGCTTCACTTGATATCAGATCTGGTACCTAATAGACTTGGTCATGGATAATGCTTCTCATTAAAGCAAAAACACTTTGCAAAATACCTGAGAAAAGTAAGGTGTGAAAATTTAACTGTATTTCTTTTCCAAATCATCATTTTCATAGTCACTACAGTCTTTTCATTTACCATTTCTCTAAAGTACTGCTGATGTTTTGTAAAAATAATAACCATCAACCCAAGATACTTTTGCTTCCTCAGACTTTCATGTAGATATAATTTAGCACCTGCTGCATAATTCCATATTATCTTCTACAGTAGGATAGGGAAGATGTTGAAACAGTTTAAGAGAAGACAAGTTACAATTTTTCTCTGCTAGAAACCTTCTAATTTCCATAAATGTGTTTGTGGGAACACTCTGGCCATAACTCTCACTTCTGACTTACACTTTTTTTAGTGCTTATCATTTGCTTAACTCGTGTATTTGTAGAAAGCAATAAATTGCCCTCTCAGGCTTCAATTTGCCACGCTTACTTATATTCTTCTCATAAAGTATAGAAACTCAGGCCTATATTCTTTTTCCTTGTCTCTTGTTGTTTGACCTCATATTTTGTTTGCAAGGCCAGGTTGGATGGGGCATTGAGAAACCTGGTCTAATGGGAGCTGTCCCTGCCCATGGCAGGGGGACTGGAACTAGGTAATTTTTCAGGTCCCTTTCATTCCAAGCCACTTTGTGATTCTATGGTTGTTTAATGTAGAGGATCAGAAAAATTCTATGTATTGTTGGCAAGTGTTTAGAAATTCCTGGTACAATGAAACAAATATCAGTAGTTTTACTGTTCTAAAACATCATAGAGTCACTTTTACATTACTCTGATCACACCACATGGGTTACTGAATTAATTTTGAGTTAAAAACCACATCATCCTTCTCTGCTGTTTCTACATGAAGAGTTCCTAACTTAATGTTGTTTTTCCTATGAGTTCAGAACTGATATAGCTAGTTAATTTTACACTATTTCATTACTTTATATTTTCTACTTCTTTAATCATGTCTTTCCCTGTGTATGATACATTAACCTTCCCTGTCTTGATGCTACTTTCAGTGTTGTGCCTGGGATGAATTTCATGAGCATGGACTGTAGTCTTTTATAGTCACTAATGTAAACAATGGCTCTTGATGAACTTCACTGGTTACCTCCTTCCCCCCAAATATCACTCCCTTCATCTCTTCCCATTTTCATTCATCTTTTATGCCATTCTCTTCCCTGGCATGACAGGACCCTGAGTCAGCTACAGCTTTAAATCAGATAGGCAAGACCTTCTTGTTGCAAACTACTCCAAAATTTTGAACTAAAAAAAAATCAGCTTTAATTAGATTATGAATAATTAACTTGGAAAACATAGAAAATGCAATGTACATAGGAAGGAGAGAGTAGTAATAAAGTGCCAGCTGATATTTTCCTGGTGCCCACTTGGCCCCTGTGGAAAGTCCATGCCTTCTGAATTTACTCTCACTTAGCTCAATGACTTCCAAGTTGTAGCAAATTTCCTGCTCATCTCTGGTTGACTGGAAGCTCCTTCTGTCCCCTCTGAGATATTTCTGTACCCTCCTGTCCTTACAGGATCATTTGAGTTTCTCTGCTTGAGCTCCAGCTCCCAGTTCTGTCTACTGTCTCTTTCCTGCCTTGTCACTCACAGCAGTCTCTCAAAGCTGCTGACTTCAGGCATATTTGTTTGCCTCCAAGAGAAGGGACAAGCCTCTGCTCTTCCCAGGTGTTGTACCTCACCTACTCACTCTTTTAAAAGACTATAACATAAATGAAGGAAAACAATTAAAACAAATCACATACTGTTTAGAATTTTTTCCTTAAGGTTCCTTTATTAATCTCTACATTTGCCAGCTTAACTAATATTTGCTTATTTACAGGAGAACAATTTCTAGTTCTACATATACATTCTCATTATCTAGTTTCATTTTTCGTTAGTTTTCTATGTCGTCAGTCTTGGAAGCTACCAGAGTATATTTAGCTTTGGACTACACCAACATTGTATCCCACTTTACCTCTTTAGTGTTCTTGTGTCCCTGTTCTATAACAATTTATTTATGTGGCTGGACAAATTTTCTCTCTGCTCTCTTTCAGAAAGCTGAATTCAGATTGGTTGGGGTTTTTTGTTTGTTTGGTTTTGTTTGGTTTGTTTTTTTTTTTTTATTACCATAGTAAACTTTGCCTGATTTGACATCCAACATGCAGATGACAAATCACGTCTGTGTTCATTTTCTATTCTCTTTTAATTCTCAGACTTCTTTCCCCTAAATACTCCAGTGGATCAGATAGCTCTTTCTCCAAGGTTTTCATTCATTGAGGAATACAGACTCTGGATCATGTTAGCTCCTTTGATATGAAGAAAGTCCATTTTCAAGGTTTTCTGTGTGCCCTTCATTTGTCAATTTTACTATGAAGTTTCTTTAATTTTCAACACTTGGTTATTCAAAACAGTCTTAGCTGTAGACTTACATTTTTATTTTTTGAGTTTCCTTGAACAGAAATGATCTATTACTTCACAATCCAAGATTGTTTTCTACAACAAGCTTCTGAATTGTCTAATTTCTTGATAAAATCAAGTCTAAACAGCATCCTTTTTCTTATTTCAGTGACTGTGTAATGAAGAAATCTTACAACTATCACACCCAAGAAAATGTTTTCCAAGCTGTTTCTACTAACACCCGCTGTGGAACATTTCTGGGTAATAATTCTCTCTCTCTAATAACATTAAAGATTTCCTATCCATATCCAAAACACACCAACAGATTCTCTGCCAGCCTGCTGGCATCAGTCCAGGGGAAGCTGTTTTACCATCTTTGTTTTATGTCCTTGTGAAAAATATGCTGTAGGAGATAAAACGTGAAATAATTTTATTCCCACTTAAGAAATTTTGCCTGAGTGGAATTTATCATTTGTTTTTGGGACACTATATGGAGCTTTGACTAACTTTGGACTCTGCATCCCCAGGCAAAATGACTAATTTTACATACATCTTAGGTATTTCATGTCTGAAATAGCCTGCTACAGTAAGAGCAGAGAATGCATCCTGCATCTCAAGAATAAGGATGGCAGATACCTGTTTTCTTTCACAGTACTGGAGCAACAAGCTAACTTGAGGCTCAATGCAGTGATGATGAATAACAATATTGAGGGATACCAAATAACAATGGGTCAGGCAAATCTTAAAGTTTTAGTAGGTGTTCGTGTAAAGAATAGAGGCAGAAATTTCCCTTTCATTTTAATAAACCGAGAACAATTTTGTATCTTTAATGAGTGGGAAGACCAGAATACGTTTGGGAGTGAGGGAGATAGAAAACAAATATAAATAACATTGAACTTTATATTGCTGATTGCACAGTATTAAGCCCTAACAGCATGTGATGCTTTATTTGTCTGTCATCTAATTAAAGATGAATCAAAAACAAAAAAACATTTTCTTAGTCATCCAAAACCACTCATTTTACACCCAATTAATCTCATTTGGAGTGGAGTTTTTCCATTATTTTTTCTTATGGTGTAATTACACCAGAAGTTTAAGATGATCTAAGTTCACAGTACTAACACAGAGCTGATCCCTGCCCATACCTGCTAAAACCCAACCACACACTGTCATCTCTTACCTTATGGCCTCATGAGTGCCCATATGTTCTGGGAGGACCTTATCCAATTGAAATATCATTCAATAAGTTATGATTAATTCTCAAGTCCCTGACTGAGTACCCATTGAATACTAGAGCCCTCAACTCCCAGATGACATCTCGGAAAAGGTGTGGATTACCTTAATTTGGTTTTGCAAATGATTTTTCAGAAAATAATTGCACCTCTGCTATAGTCATATGTCTAGCCATTAGGTCCAATATAATATGCTATAAACATGTGTACAGTTCATGGTGAAGGTTACATTTGTCTAACTGTGATTATGCTGCTTTAGAGGGAGACTCTCTACCACCCAACTTTGTCAGCATACAGATAGTTTAAATACTATAACATCTGAGATGCATGAAGATATTTCTAGGTACTGGTTAAAAAAAAAGGATCAAACAAAAAACCAACCTCACAACTGAAACATTTAGAAAAGACACTCTGGGTTGCTTTTATCTTCATAATATCTTAGCCCACCTAAATGCAGGTTCATAAGCCAAAATAATCTGAGGTGTATAACCATCACTTCCTGCTAAAATATGTTTTGCGAGATGTATATCCTTTGCACCAGGAACAAAATCAAGTAAAAATATATGGACAGGACTAGGTAAGGCTTTTTCTGACTTTTGTTGCCAAAGAAGATTGCAGGCAGAAATTTGTTTTCTGGTCTTTTAGAGAGCATTGCAAATTTAGTATATGCTTCTGGAACTGCTACTAGCTCCTACAAGAGGTTGATCTTTTCCTTGAACTCTTCAGGTTTTTTCCATATCAGTTTTTTTCTCTATCTCTTAGATTCTGGGAAGAAGAATATCTCCAGAGACAGGGACAGTTTTCTTTCTTGACTGTTTCTGTTTGGAAAAGTTTTCCTGCAGCAAAGAAAAGAAGAGATTTACGAGTCAGACATTGCAATATAAAGGACAGAATAAGTCCAGATCTTATATGATCTATCTTTATTTTTTTTTTGTGGTACTGAACTATTTCACATCTGGGATAGTTTGTTGCTTGCCATAGTTCTGCTACCTTGAAGCAAAGTTATACTCTGCGGGGATGTTTGCTCTCTGTTTAAATACTGGGTGAAGGGAAAGCTCTTGCCACTTCTGAAGAAGGTCACACCCAGTGCACATAACAACTGAGGGCACCTATATGCAAGGAAGGACTTTCCTGCAATGCATATATATGCAAAAGTTCTTGTATGAACAGCATTTCTGCTTGAATGACTTCCTGCCTATCCCTTACTTTAAATGACCTTGTGAAGCATTTTCACTTCCTAAGAAGCTTTACAAACTCTCTGTCAAGCAGCACAGTCAGCACTGACACAGCACGAGGAGCTGTGCTACATGAACTGTGCGTGTAGGTGTTACCTGCGATTCGTGCAGTAAAGGTGTGTGGTCACTGCAACACAGTGCCTATGGCTCCTCACTAACTGTTGTTTTTCAAACAGCCACCAAATGAGCTTTCTTCCTGCTCTCTGCATTTCTTTAGGTGAATGTACCTGGCACAGATAGTTTCTTTTTGACTGTGCTTTTGAATAAAGGTATCATAGATATATGATTTAAGGAAGTATACCTGTGAGTAAATGTTATTTTTATGAATGCCTTGGGACAGTGTAGTACACAAATTGAGTGGAGATGGGTGGGATGGCCTCAGTGCTGTGAGAACTGGGGCAGATTTGAGCAAGACATTCTACTTTTGAGCTGTTTTCAGTTCACTTTGGATATGAGCAGTTTACTATTTGAAATTTCATTCCCTTTAATACATTGGGAGATTTTTTACACATGCATAAAAACCTCCTTGTTGTTTTGGAATTTCTGGTGCTTGAAATATAGGGAGGGATGTGCCTTCCTGTTACTGCAGAAGAACTGACAGACTTTATTATAGGAATCTGAGGCATTTCAGAGTTAATTACTGTCAAGAATGTACACAGATCAATAAAGAAGTCTTTTTGTTAGAACCATCTTTTTTTTTTTCCACCTGCACAAGCAAGCCAGAAGTCAGCATTTTCTTATTGATATCCTGGCTGATGCAGTCACCTCTATAATATAACACCTGAGAGTCTATGAGGATGTTCATGCCTTGAGCATTTGTCATTTTGAGAACAGTTTCTGTTTGGTGGGGCTGGAGGTTCCCTCTGCCTGACCCTACAGGCAACAAGGGGATGTGGAAAGAAATGAACTAAAGATTTACTGTTGCTCTTGCAAGTCAAAACTCCAGTGGAAAATAATGCAGAAGGGGTAGCTGGAGCTGTCTGATAACTCATCCAGATTCATGGGAGACCAAAGCCAATGAGTTTAATCTCTTGGTTCGTGGGTGGTGAGGACCAGGGCCAGGACAGCATGCAGTGGCACGCAGTCTGGCAAGAGGAAGAAGAGAAAGAATATTAATATGGAAGCTATTTTTATTTCTGAAAATAAGCTGGGTTTTTTATTTGTTTGTTTGGTTTTATTTGTTTGTTTGTGGGTTTTTGTTTGTTTTTTTTTTTAACCTAGGATTTACACCTTGTGAGTGTCCAGACAGGCTGAGAGGATAGGTTATTATGTCCCATCTGCCAGATGCAAATGCACAAATTCAGTTTGGATGGGTTAAAATAATTTTGTAAGTCATGTTGCCATGTTGCTCTCTAGCCTGTGTACCTCTGTATTTGCCTGTGTTTTGGAAGCACTGTCTTCAATATGCGCACACACACATGCAAACACTGCAGAGGGAAAAGCTTATTAAAATGGGAGAAAACAAACAGCTGCCAGTCTTAAATTTGCTGGTCACTGCCTTCCCCCTTCTTTCCCAGATGAAGGTCAGGTGAAAGTTATTCTCTAGGCACAAGAGAAGGTTCAAGACTCTAGACTGCCAAGATTCAAATGTGTGGTGTCATCCTGTGTATATATAGATGCTCAGAGGAGGCAAGTCCCCAAGTCTCCTCTGTTAAATTTCAAGAACTCAGCTCAATTCCATCTCCTTCCTTGCAACCAGAATCACAAAGCAGCCAACCCCATGGGCAGGATTTGTGTCAAAGACTCTCTAGGGGACCTAAAGTGGATTAACAACTTAAAGAGAGAAAGATACAGAGGTGAGTTGTGTGAACAAAGCCTGACTGGCTTATTGACCCTGCTGCAGTGCTACCACTGGCTTGACAAGGAGCAATCCCATAATTTTTGTACCTAGGAAAGAGGAATGCTGTAAAGCACTTCAGCAGGTAGTACAAAAAAGGCCATAGGTATTGCGGTCCTGAACTTGGAGTTGAAGGAGAGATTTTGATATTTGAGAGGATGATTCACATATACTTCCCTGAGTAAGCAATAAGTAAAAAGGTATGTTCATGAAGAAGCTGGCTACCAACCATGAAATTCTCAACAACTCCCCTTGCTAAGGACTGCTAGGAATAATTACTATCTAATACCAAGGACACTCCAGAGGTGACACCAGAACGAGGAAGACACTGAAATTTGCTTTCCCTATTCCTTTCTTGTACCATGAAATCATTATGTCCAAACATGTGTCTGCACCTCTGGCCTGACTGTGAAGAAGATGGTAGGCATGACTCCACTCTGTGCTGAAACCAAGATTGCCTGCAGGACTTTCAGAAATTGGAGTGGAATAAGCCACGGAGGGAAATCAGGTGGAAGGACTTGGATTTTGCCTTTTCAGCCTGAAGCAGGTGCTTGGCTGCCCAGCTGTGCCCACACTGACATACTTGTGATTCTGTAGAGGTGAACACTGCTAAAAACCAAAGTGTATCTCAGTCACTGTAGGCTTCCTTCAGAAGTACAGGAAAGAGTCATTTGCAGGCAGCAACTTATCCAAACTATTTTATACATCTCCTTTAGACACAAAATTCCCATGTGAGGCACTTGGTTTTTTTCTGAATAGAGCTCCTTGACTATCATTCTGAATGGTGTTCTTGAGAACTTGAGACTAGAGATGCCCTGGAAAAAAGCATGACCAATTTTTATCTGAGGCATTTCTATGACAAGTAACTCTAAGTGTGAAACAGCACATTTTGCCAGAAAGGCATCCTTGTAATCTAAATACTTGGGGCTTTAAAAAAAAGGATACATTTCAAAGAAAACGTATTTTCAATTTTTAAGAAGATTTTTATTCTAAATTAAACTATTCTTAACTAAAATTCAATAAAGTGCTGATGAAAACATAAAGGTGATTTTCTATATGTTTTTCACCCAGGAAATGAGTCTACTTTCCAAACTTCCCATCATGGGATAGATTTTATTCTTATCTACATCCACCCAGATCTGTTGGTTCATTACTACAGGCATAGCTGCAGACATAGTTTAGCCCTCAGATTTAGAGTTAAGTCAGAGCCAGTTTCAAAGACATGGTCAAAATCTCCCTTCAATTACCTTCACACAAGTCTCCCCCTGCACAGAATAAATGATTTTTATTGCTTTGTGGGTTCTGCCAAGCCCAAAGCATTATTGTACTGTGGGTTTTATGCTTTGAAATAGGTTACAGGATAAGAAATAATAAATATTCATTTTTTTTTAGCAACATCTTGTGAACAGCTTCCTCACTGCTGCTGTCTGGGGTCTGCTCGTAATCGCATGCTGTCAGGCTCCCTGCCCTTTGCCCTTCTCACTCATTCAGGACAGGAAATAAGGTAAAATAATGAAGTAGGGAATTTTAAATATTGATTTCTCTGCATGGGCTACAGATTGTAGTATTGGTCTCAAGAAAAAAAAATCTCTAAAAGAGGCATTTTCAACTGATGAAATGACACAGATAAACTATAGAAAAGAGTTGCTTGCCATGGGTTCCTAGACCAAGGAATATGCTGAAATGCACCTTGGCACACTGATGGGAAAAACACAGAATATACAAATGCTCTCTACTAAAGACTTTTCTCAGGAAGAATTTAAAGATTTGCTAATGGAATGCAACAATTAACCTCTAACCATGCTTTGTATTCAAATATGGATGGAATAGTCTGAAGGACAAGGGAATGGTATTTGAACATATAGAGAAATCTCTCATTGATCTTCTAACCTTTTGGGGATATTTATCATACATAAGCTCAGAGAAAGTTGCTTTTGAAAGGAAATTGAAAACTCTTGGCTATAATGAAAGGCTTTTTAAACTGCTTTGCTGAAGCCCCCCTTCTCTGGTTAGTTGAGGGTTAACTGTCCATCAGTCACGCTCAAAAGGAGGGCTGCAAGGCACATATCCTATTTCCAAAACATGGAAACATCCCTGTGAAGCACTGCATAGAAAACGCAAGCTCCACCACAGCAGTCTTTTCTGCTGTTTGCAACATTTTTGTTTACTGTGGTCTGGACTGTTTAATGCATTTTGCCTAGCTGTGTCCTGCCTTAGTCTCTGTCTAACTGGCAAGATGGTCATTACTGAGTTGCTGCAGAGCTACAGAAAGAAAAGAGAAAAAACAGGAACTATTGCAAACCCCAGAAATAGCTAAAGTTTCTTTAAAATCAGAGAACTTGAGGGAATTTTCCCCTGAACTTTGAAATGTGACTTTTGCTGTATCATAGGCAGAAAGGGAAACCCAGAGGTCTGTGCGGAATTAGGTGTAATTGCCTTCAAAAGAGAGGAGTGCATAAAGTTACTTCTTCTTCCTCTTGATGTGCTATGAGCTATGGGCAGATTTTCTTTGTCTTTGTCAGCTTTTGTAAATTCAGACTGACCTTCAAATCTTTTCTTTTTCTTTTGAACTTCAAAAATATCTCCTAACACTGTCTTCTCCCGGACAGTGCATACATGATTACAGTTCTGACAAGTCAGATTTAGTTCATGTGTAAGAGTGCTCTCTCTGCCTCTGTCTCTCCGTGCTTCTCATTTATTTCCCAGGAATGTTGTCATTTAAAACTGTGTTAATAAAACCTCATTTTCCAACTACGAGAGCACTCTTTACCTGACTGATGTGGTTTCAGACCTAATAGCAAAACAAGTATCTTCTGAACTCACTTTTTTATCATTTGAAGTTTCACACAATCCTTTGAAGTCTCCAAAGACAGCTCACACACTAGCATACTCCGTGGCTAAGTCTCAGGTCTCACATGAATGAAATGTATGAAGTGTCCATTTCAAAGAAGTTATCGGTTTCTAAGAACCCCTGCTGAGTCACAATGACTACTGTTCTAAATAAATCAACACTTCAATAAATGGTAAAGCAGTAAGAGAGATTCCTTGTGTCTATTAAAGAAAACACAGACTAATGCATTTGCTGCATAGATTGTAACACTGTTAAAACCAACTGTGAAACCACATAGTGGTAAGAATAGTCCTTATGAGAGCAGTCTCCTTGGATTCAGTGCAATGATTCACATGAGGAGGAATTTGCAGAAGAAGGCGGCTGCTAGAGTTATTGCTAGATGCATATTCCTGAGTATTCTTTCTGTTGGCTCTGCACGCAAAATCATATTGCAGATGCACTGTAAACTGACTATAGAAAATAGAAATACATGTTTAACTAAGAGAGTGACAGTATGTTACTGCTTTAGGTTTCCTCTTGTCCGGCATGTTAACAGAATGCATGAGCTGTCTGAAGTTGTTAGCAGTGGCTGGTATACACTCCTCAGTCCTCGCTCCTCAGGCATGATTGTATGAACCCTAAATGAGAAACAGTTTACTATATTAACAGGTATATGGCCTCACAACATTGCCTAGTTGTTTAACTTGGCAATTGTATAATAGCACTTTTGTCTTAGGAAGTAGTGATAGTTTGAGCAGGGTCTCAATCTGCAGTGCTTTGCTCTTAAAACCTTGCCCTGAAAATAAGAGATTTTCCCCATATTTTTTTTTTTTAAATTACAATGTGTGCATGTTAATGAGGCCCTGCTGTTGGTGCTTTCCAGCCTGTTATCAAAAGCAAATACCAGCAAGAAGACTACGCTCTGGAAAAGTTTCAAAAGTTAATGCTTTCATTTGGCCACAGTTTTCTACAGGCTTAGCATGACTAGTCTTCCCCACCTGTGGGCTGAACTCACAGAATTTTAACTTCCTGTAAAGCCTGCCTTATGCAACTACAGGCATTGACACTTTCTCTATAGCACACCTATGTAATTTACCCTGCATTGCCTCAGGATTACATATTCTCTAATTATCCTATCTTGTGCCTTTATCTCTCTCTATAGCCATGACACTTGCATGGTTTCAGAGTAATACACTGCAGAATTTCTCATTTCACTACACTGAGGATCCCCTTTCTCCTCTAAAAGTAGTAATAATAACAATAATAAAACAATGATGATACTATTTATAAATTACAGACTATTTCTGACTAATTATTTCATCAAGTGAATGACTAACATCCTAAAAATCCTTCACTATAATTTTTGAGAAGGAAAACAGTAACATGTCTTCAAAAATGTCTAGAAAAATGAAATATGAAAGTAGTTGCTCCCAGGGCTGAGATTAATTAACAAAAAAGATTGCACACCAGAATGAGCAATCAATAAACTACTCTAATCATTAAGAAACACTTATACACGTGTAAGGTTCTGTCAGGTCTCTGTAGAAGTGCAGTAGAAATAAGTAAATGGTGCTGCGTTTTTGCACAAAGGTTATTTCAGAGGATTTGGGTTTTGAGAGTCTTCATCTAGGCTGATTAAAGCATTGAAGTTCAAATTCAAAGCCATAGGAACATTTGAATGTAAAATATGAGTAATTTATGCTTTTCAGACTTTAGTTTCACATTAATCATTATTAACTTATAGAGTAAAATCTCTTTCTTCCTTAAATAATTGTTACCCTACTGCCATGATTATGATGGGGAAAACAAAAAAAAAATCATTAGAAAAAGACCATGTAGTTCCACTCTCTGCATTACTGTTATCATTAAAGATGAGGCAGTGCTGTAAAGCAGCTCCAGCACTGCTAAATTACACACATGGTGACAAAATAAATGGGTCCCTGTTTAGCAAAAACTAGCAGAAAAAGTCATAGTAAACTGGTTTCCACATGGAAGGTTATCTTGGTAGTGCTTATTCTCTGCTCTTTTGTGCCAGTTTGGTGTGTAAGGTCTCCTCTACTGCATTCTTCATTCTGTTTTTGCTGTGTGAATTTGTAGCAAATCAAAACTGATTTAAGAAAAAGACTCTGAAATTTTTGTCAGTGAAACTTCTGGTGTGCATCAAATGAGTGTAGATAGTGTCAGAACCTTTGACTCTGGGAAGTCTTACAGACAGGCAAGAAAACATTACCTGATACTTTTAAAATAAATCCCTCTAATACTTATTTTTATACTGGTGATCCTTATGTTGAAGGCAAATTGAGGTTGATCAGCATGAAAAATGGACAAAGATGGGTAGTAGAGTTGTAATGGCTACTACTGTTATTGTTTCTATTTTTTTATATCCTGGATGAAAAAGTTGGGATTCATCTCAACAAGATATAGACAATGTATCTTTCTGTAGCTAAGCTAGTTATCAAAAAATTCCTGTCTATATCTTTTCTCCACTGCGAAAGAAAAAGACATTTTATGGTGAAATTTAGGTCCTCAAAAGTAGATGTTCTACTTAGTCCAGGTTAGGTCAGATAATTCACATAAAAAGTGTCTGTTTCTCGACACTGGTTATGAAAAGGAAGGCATCTTGGTCCTTGACATCTCAGAGGTGTGTCATGAAGGGACCAAAGGTTTAATGGAGCCACATCAGCTGCTGGATAGAAAGCACCCACAGCATCAGTTCAGACACTTGGAGTGAATATTGTGTCAATATAAACCACACAGAGAGCTCTTACAATCTCAGCAGCAGCTTCCTTGCCTTTCAGCATGATTCTATTAATAGAATAAAAAGTGTTGGCTTAATCAGTCATTCTCTTCCCTTGCAAAAGAGTTCACCAATGTAACCAGAGGTGGCTTATATACAGGTAAGGCAGCATAAATATCTTGCTAAACCGAACAGAACATGCAAGACCATGGTGGTTTTCACCTGTGCAACCTTTTACCAATGCTACTGTAGTAGGATGATGGTGGCTTCCAAAAAATGGGGGAAGACCAGAGCAGTAGAGGGTTTCAAAATTATTTAAGAGGGATTTCTGTGTCTTTATGCTATCCTGTGTTGTAAAAGGACATGAAAAACTACAGATGTGTTATCACCATTATGAACATGTTTCAAATCTTTTGCAAATCAGATATCAAAGCAACAGAACTCTGTGCTCAAAATGATTGTTCTGCCATGGCTGGCTTCTCTGCTGGCTGCCTCGTCCCAGCCTAAAACAAGTTGACTGTGTCCTATCCAGTCCTGTGCTGTGTGGTTACACCTTGTTTGTGACAGATTAACTAAAAGTATGGAGTTGTATTTATGGACAGTGGAATGTTCTATGCCTTTGATCATATAAAAAATTAATTCACTTTGTCAATACATATTAAGTTTAGTCTGTATGAATTTTACCAAGACATTTGTCCCCAGTAACACATTTTATCAAAGTATGAATTCTCCAAGGAAATTCTAGTGATTTTTTTTTCTCAGCAAGACATGTTTTTGTATCAGTGAAAGCTTTAACAAGTCACTTCTGTTAGTACAAACCTAGTAATAAAACTACTTTGCAGCAAAGAGCTATCCCTGTACAATGAGCATTACTAACTACTGTCACCACTGTTTTAACTTCAAATATGCCTGAAATTCATTAATGGCAGAGCAAATGTACAGTGAGTATAAACCAGAATTTAAAGTACATATTATGGTACAAGAAAGCTGTCATATTGCAAAGCAGGACTTTGTCCATGTTTATGAACAAGTGGCAATGTTCTTCTGGCCCATCCTACCCTGAAGTAGGATGTGTGTCTTGTTCTGCAGTGGAACAATTTTGTAACGTGTAAGGCCCAGAGGAATGGAGAGACCTGCCTCAAATCCTAACTCACTGAAGAATACCTCTAATGAAGAAACTATTGCAGTGAAGAAAGAATTGCAGTGAAGTAAAAGCCAGCTTTTTATTTGGATGAAGCTACTTTCTGCTATTCAGTGTGAAGTGAGGTATCTCAGTTAATATTATTTTCTGATGCCTGCCTTCTTCTCTCCACATTTTAATCTTGTAGAAAAGTCCTAATTGATTATTAGGAACATTCTGTAAAGCAGGTCCATAACTAGCTCAAAAACTGCAGATGAGAATATTATCATTAACACTGGCTTGTTATATTTGAATAAGCATTTGGGTCAGTGTGCACATTCTGTTTATCATGTTTACCACGAGCTAATGAGGGAAATGCATCCTCTGTTCTTGGTAGAGGTCACTGATTTGCAGGCAATGCTGGGTTACTGTAAACTTTAAAACCGAAGACACAAATAAATTCAGTTCTTCTAAATGGTAACTGCAGTGGTTATCATTCACTTTGGTTTACCTCAGACGTAATTTGAGGCCTAGATGTTGTTTCAGTTCCACTTCTCCCTTTGAACACAACATAGAAAGCAATAATGGTGGTTTTCAAGATGTGTGTATCACTTTCTTTCCAAGCAGTTTTTGCTCTCCTGAGTTTCAGCATCGAAACTCTGTTATGAAGACCAGACAGATTAATTATTCAGTTCCAATCTACCAAATTTTAACCTCAAACTCCGCCACACTGATGCCATTCTGGAAGAACATTAATTTCTCTCTCTAAAGGTTCATATAATTTTGGAATGGTACAAAATTCCATCCATGTATTTATGTTGTGGTTGGGTAACAAGCTCTAGGTTTGTCCTGAAGGCAATTTGGTGTCCCATGGACTCTAACTAGTCCTACTTCTGCTGGATCCTTCCTGTGAAAAGTGCACACTACTTCTGTGATAGGATGTACAGAAGAAGAGAAAGACTTCTTGCGCTATTTTTGTTGAACTTGTTCCTGAGACTTCCAGCAGCAAATAGCGACATGTAAGAGAACATAAACTTAGAAGAAAACCCTGCCTAAAGATGAGAGTCCTCAATGGTAGAAGAGAAGAAATGAACCACGTCTGGTAAATGACCACCCCTAGTAAATGCATTGCAGAGAGGCACTTAGCTGGCATACAGCAATGAGTGCAGGGCAAAGAAAGACTTAGAGTGGTGGAGGTATTTATCACTGGCTTTTGGGATGAGGATTTCTGTGAAGTCTCCACAGTCCTGACATTTATATTATGGTTTCAAAGAGGTTGTTATAAGCTAAACGTTATTCACTTTTGAAGATATCCCCAAAAAAACTGCCTTATTTTTCTCCTCTTGTATGCTATTAAACCTTGTTCTGTTTTTTCAGTTTAGCTGAGCTTGTGCTCTGCCAGGTCTTTGAATGAGTCCTCTCAGTCCTCCCTTCTTTGAGCCCAGACATTCTTAACGATGTTTAACATCTTTAGATCAGGAAGCTATTCAAAAACCTAACAACAGCATGCTTCATTTTCTTTTATTTTCGGTACATCTCAGATTCCCTTTCAGACTTCATAGCAGTTCAGAATTATCTCTCTTGTTTCTTTTCTATGTTATGAAAGAAACACAGAATTAAAAGTGGACTCAGAATAATCCTATTACTTAAGTAAATGCAAATTGTAAAACCTGCATTGATATGCTGCTTCTCCAGCAGCTTTTATGTCTAAAATAGAGAACTCAATGGGGTCAGTAGAGTGCTCATAAATATCTAAATGCTTACTACTTACAATGATTTGAAAAATCTTCAGCTAGAAAATTCTCTTAGCTGTCATTTGGGATCCTTTCCATGTCACTGTTAAACTACAAGCTTCATTTTGAGCAGAGGCCTAGCTTCCCACTACCTGGATTTTTCTGATTAATAGCAGGATAAAGTTCAGAGTGGAGAAAGCAGTGCTTGTCTTTGGGCACCCAAAGTTGGAATGAGGTTGAGGTAACCTCAGAGTAAAAACACTTATGGTGATGATCAGGTGATGACAATGAGCAAAAGAAGATGTAACTGAGGATTATAAAAAGACAAAGGCATTAGTTAGCCTAGAGGAAGAGACAAAAAGCAGAAACGTGGATGGTGCAGGGTGCAGTGGGGACACAGCAAGCCTCTATGCTCTTGAAAAAGAATGTGCTGCTAAGAAAGAAAGTCTTCCAAACACAAAGCTGTGAATATTTCTACCTGTATTCCCTCCCCCTCTAGTATCCTTTGACTGGGTTCAAAACAGTCTGTATAGACATTTACTTGCTGTATGTAGTTCTTGATATATTGTGTCATTCCTGCACTAATTCACTCCACATAGTTCTCAAAATAACTGTGCATTTGTGTTAGAACTTCAGAAGTGCATATATGTCCTTTCACTTCAGCTACTTTTCTTCCTAAACCATGGCAAGTCAGTCTGTCTCGAAGGCAGCATTTTCAGAAGAGGGGTTCTTTGAACAACAAGAGAGCTGGACATGGTCAGTATGCTCTTTTGGTTCCTGCTCCCATAGGAGAAAAAGCAAATGCTGTATTGACTCTTATTTCCTGTGCAGAACTTGAAGATGCCAGGTCTCAGACAAAAAAGAGATGACAAGGGTTCAAGAAGTGTTTGGACAATACTCTCAGGCACATGATGTGACTCTTGGAGATGGTCCTGTGCAGGGCCGGGGGCTGGACTTGATGATCTTTGTGGGTCCCTTCCAACTTGGCATATTCTGTGATTCTGTGAATACAGCTTTGTGCTAGTTAACTGGAACAACTTTCCAACTGGTGTTGTAGGTAAAGCAACTCAACCAATTCATGGAGGAAAAACACACATCAGGAACAATTACAAAGGTAACATTTTGGCTTAGAAATTTCCTAAGTCATAAATCACTGGACAAGGGGAAAATCCACTGAAGAGGAGTTACTTTGTTTTTATTGTGTTCCTGTTCTGACATCAACTATTGCCACTAAGGAGATGAGGTAGGTTGCTGAGCTATATGGTACTGCTCTTTTCATGTACTGGTGTACAAAGAGTACTGTCTTGCCTTTGGGTGAAGTCACAGCTTCTGTTGAATTGGGAGCTTGGTGGGAAATGTCAGTAATCCTGACATTTTAAGAGAAGCATCAGTTCCCATTTCAGATGTCCCAGTGGGAGTTTAAAACTTTAGATTTCCTACAAATGTTTTCTTTCTGATTTTGGAAGGAAAAATGCCCTTCAGCAATAACCCTTTAAATATTTCCATCCTTTCCCTGTGAAAGAATATTTTGTATTCTTCATTTTCATTGCCTCTGTGTTGCTTCAGTTCAACTCCATACCAAAGCAGGTATTATTATTGTGCTAAGGCAGCTGGTGGCCCAGCCAGTTTTGTATACTGGCTCTCATTGCTCTTTGTCACAGAGGAATTTGAAAGAATTCCATCAGCAGGCACTGACAGAATTACATACTCTGGAAAAGCATCTATCTAGCTTCTCTTCTTTGTTATAAATAAGGCCATCCTTGAAAGAAGAGGATTTAATCCTCCTTCAAAATATTTAGATATAGTTTATAACTTTGGTATTGTAAGCTGTGCATCTTTGTTAACTGTATATTCAGACCAGCTTTCAGGTTTACTAAGAGCTTAACTTTCTGTTGTTTTCTCTTCACTTCTTGTCTCTTTTAATCTCTTCTGGAATGTTTACTTCTTTTGAACGTGAATATCTACGTCTTTTCTTTCATTCTTGTTTGCTTTATTCCTCCTAAGAAAGTGCTTGCATGAACAAAATAGAGACAGCTGATATTAGAAATGATGCTTAAGGGAAAATCTTCCAAATGAGGAAGTATAGTACCAATTTCAACCCAAAGTGTCCCCAAGTAAGGAACCATAGGGATAGTTGGAAGAAGGCAATATTATTCAAGCAAAAGACAGTTTACAGCATCTGTGGAATTATTATTTAAAACATAACTGAAATTATTTAATGCTTATAATAAAGGGTCTACATTATACATATATTTTATCTGTTTAACTGAAAACAAAAATTTATTTAAATTTGTTATAGTTATTCCTAAGATTAAATAGCTTTCTTGTACACTGCATTTTTTTCTGTATTAATTCAACAGAGATCAGTCTTCTGAGCAGGCTCTGTGTCAGATACATTTTTGAATAGTGACGTCATTCCATACAATGTGTAACTCACATTAGAATTCATAAGTATTATCCATGCAAATACTTGTATTGCTCTCCTATTTTTCTTTTTTGAAAAAGAAAAGCCTAGAAGGAAAGGAACTAGAAAAGCTTATTCATTGGTCAATGCTGCTACATTTCGTAGTATAAACGCTAGAGGGGCATATCAGAGAGGTAATAAATTTATTCATAGTCCTGAAGCTTCTTAGAAAGCATAAAAAGGGAGGAAATTGAGCACAGAGATTGATTTATTCAGAAAAAGTATCAAATTTAAACCTTATTAACTTAATAATTCTCTTGCTCAGAATGCTCTAAAGAAACAGAAAGAGACAGGACTATATAGACATAGGATTCACTCTCTAAGATGATAAAGAGAAAGGAAGAAGAGAAAATGTTCAGAATGAACCCAAAAGAAAAATCCTCTGCTGATGAGTTTATATGTGATCAAAGCATGTGTTCAGAAGGACAGAAAAACGTCTTCTCTCAAGAGAGAACTCACTCATGTGTCTCAAATGCCATCAACCATCCTAAACCATCCTAAACATAGAAGCCATTTAATTATGCGTATGAATAATATAATCTTCCAGTTGAGTGCTTATGTTTTAAAATCAAAATCTGAGTTGGAGTATATATTGACTGTGACATAGAAATCATTTTACTCCATGCAGCACAATCATTGACTCCTCTAAATATAGCAAAAATAGATTTTATTATGTAAAGGAATAACATTTCCTAGCTGGGTGCTTATGTCTTAAAACTGAAATCTGCATTTTCATGTTTGAAGGCTGACAGCTGCAGAGGCTCTTGGAACTCAGGATCATACCCTTGATACCGAGGCTTTGCACTAAATAGTAGTACTGACAAGCTTTCATGCTTGTGCACTATCTCTAACGCTGTCAGTTCAGTCAGCTGCCGTGGCAAAGCGGCAGTGGCAGGCTGCTGCAAAGCTTCCTTAAAGCCACTACAGATTCCTGGGATGCAGGTGCGGGGGTGGTAGGAAAATGCTGTATAAACGTCTATATCTATATCTGTATACATGGAGTACCTAGTGAAGAATTTTGAAAGAAGCCTGCTGAACAGCTGGTGTGAACCGTTTGTGTGAGCTTCTTCCACAGAATTGATGCAGCTCAAATTTTGCAAGGAAAGGAGCTTAATGAGTCAACACATAATTCTGTCTGCCATTTGCAGCTGAAATAAGCATGGTACCAAGGATATTTGCAGTTCTGGTGGTTCAGAATTTGAAAATGCCAGGAGAAACTATTTCTTGTTTGCCTGAAAGGCTTAGGAGGCCCTATAAGAGGCTGGGAGTGAAATGCAATACTCCCTGGAACATTCTGGTTTGAACCTGTTGTTATTTATCATTTTGGCTGGCAGCCTGCTGAGAGAGAAACAGAGACTTTCCTGCCTCTTGCATTAGCCTTCTCCTCCCACGTTCATTAATTTACCTTGGCCATAAAGACTCATTCCCAGCTTTATGCTGTCCTTTATTGCCATCAAAGAGCACTAAAAGGTCTGTCAGCTTTCTTGTTATTGTATCTTTTCCTTCTCTTCTCTGCACACTTCATCCTACTCAACCAGACACTTTCAAATTGGAGGACATGAGAAGTGAAACAAATGCCTCCCCAGTTTTTCCTCTGTAACGCAATATGGCATTCTAGCAGCCCTACTGAAAAGCTCATGACAGACAACGTGGTGCCTGGATTTGCAGCAGATACTCTTTTCCCTCAGTCGATAGGACTCAATCCAAGCAGGACAGTTCTGCAGAAACCATAGTAACTAAGGGGTACTGGTGTTTCTTTATGTCAGTCAAATACAAATCCATTTAAAAGACATCAGCCCTGAGTCTGTGAGTGCTATCTCTTCCAGCCTGGAGGGCAGCATTCAGATTGTCTCCCAGGGAGCCCACAGAATGCGAAGAGGAAACTTTTAAACTGCAAACTTCTACCTTCACTTCCAGTTTATCTCTTGTTCTTTGGCATGTACAGGAAAAGTGGAAGCATCTCAAAATCATGGAAAGTGATGTTCAGGCTACTGATAAGCTTTCTATAATTATTTCTGTCATATTTTTCTCACATTGTCCATGATAAGTTTTGACCCACATTCAGATTTCGGCAGATTGGAAGACATATAACTAATGGACCATGAAATTGTTGTAGGTGTAATTAAAAAGATACTAAATCAGTAAAAACAGATTCATGCAATGACATTTGATACCTATGCCTGTCAACCTGAAAAACAGGAAACACTCGTGTTTCCTTAACGTCTTATCTCTTTCCTTCTAGCCTTGAATAAATAAGTCCAGACTTATAGATCTCATCTTCATCACTTCTACAGCTGGATAACAAGAGTTTGTTTGACAAATATGCCCTGGTCCTATGCCTATATGTGTGAATTGTTTGTAACACACTATTATTTCTATAAATGTGCTTCCTGTTTGTAGTTAGAAGGGAAATCCCATGTGAAAACCATTTTAAGCTTTATCAGCTCATCACAAGTTATTTCTTGTGGTTTTCTTCTGAGCATCCTGAGTTTGCTAATGAGATTATGTGAGTAGTAATATGGCATAATTTATCCTGCTAGTTTGAATGGCTGATGATTATATAAAACACATTTCTCAAACTATCAGGTTTTTGTTAACACTGAATTTGAGAGGGCTAGAAAAGGGTTGTCTCTCTTACTCATACCTTCAGCAAGGTCCTTGAGCCATAATATAAAGGAAGTGGAAGGATGTTTCCAAGAGAGAAAGCAGTTTTTCTTCTATTTCCCATTAATCTTTCTTTTCACCAATTTTTTTATGAAGCAATTTTTATGCTTTTGGTTTTTTTCTGAAGTTCCATATTCATTATCATATTTTCGAACCAGCAGTTCTGGACCTTTTTTCTTTATTTTTTTTTTTGTCTCATTCACTTGTGTTTCTTCAGATCAAACCCAGTCAAATGCAAATTCTAAATGATGTTTTTAAAGGAAGTCAGCTATGGTCTTCTGAACAGCTGCTTGTACCACCACATATTCAGTAACATATTCGGAGGTAATGAGCTGCTCTTTTGCTGAAATTCTCATAGGAAATGATTCTTAAATGAACAGAGACCTATTACTTGAAACATTGTGTAAGATAAACATTTCTTTCAAATGTGTTATCTAAATTTGGGGCTATTTCATTAACTAGAGTAAAAGGTTGAGTAGGAACATTTTCTTTTTGTAATATGATGTCCATATATGCTTTTATACTGAAGACAACCCCAAACAGTGTTTTGTGATTTATTGTGGACAGTCAAGCCTTGAGCAGCAGAAGTGTTTGTCATATGTGCCCTCTCTTGCCACCTGACATAAATATCTGTGACAACTAATATAGTGTTCCATAGTGTTTTTGAGAGTAAAAATGACTGTGGATGTTATTGTTATGTTCTGCAGTCTTGAACTTCTTGGCATAACAGAATAGTTATTTTTGAGATAGTAACTCATTGCTTTCCTTGACTGGAAATTTTCAGAGCTGTTAATTCTGTCTTCCATCAGGACTCATTTACTCCTTCCAAGATTTGATCTTCTTGTTTTACCTTTGATGTGTTCACCTTATGAGGACCCGTGCTCATTCTGCATGCATTTCCAAGGGCTGGGTGTCACTCCTGGGGCTGTTTGTGAGAGACGCTCCTTTGCTGTGAGGTTGCTATTCTGGAGGAGAAGACATCACACTGTGATACCTCTAAGGCTGCCAATGCATTTTTCACTTTATTGAGGATTTGGGTTTGAGTGAGTGTCTTCCTCTGCCTTTGTACATCATCACAAAAAATAAGAGTCTTTAGAAAATAGTTCCAAAGGAGATTTCAAGCACTAACCAAAGCATCCAACCAGTGAGAGTGATGGCTAAGTCTACGTAATTTCTGGAAGACGTATGTCTAACTTGTACTTAAATTCTTCTTCTGGAAGAAGAGCAGTGATATTTGCTGTTGTAATCTGTTGTCTGGACTGCTGCCCTCATATGCAGCAGCAGTGAAGTGAGCAGCGGTGTTTACTTCACCTGAGCAATTTTACCTTTGTGATTCAATTAGCAGTACTTGAGCCACAGCTCCTTCTCTTTCTTTTGGTATAGACAACCATTATCTACACTTCACTTAAAGCCCAATTTTTAGAAAAGTTATTAAGTCCAAAACTTATCCATACCTAATGGCAATACTTCTGTCCTATTTCAGTCATGGATGCTTTAATTTGAATAAGGACTACATGTGCAATAATAGCATAGAGGAATTAAAAATATGCAGCTTCATGAGATGCACATGGGCTCTCTTGTTGAGATTGCCATATTTTGTTATTATTATTTAATTTTTATATGTTAGCAATTTTTATATTTATTATTTTTATATTTATTATTTTTTACTCAGTGAAATGGGTAGTACCAATGAAATGGCTAGTCTGATGCTGGTACCAGAACCATGTTAGAAGCCAGTCTGTGACTTGCTTCCATTTCAGTGGAGAACACACACAGCTCATCACAGGACCAAGTTAATTTTTCATTTTATCTTTCCTTTCAGCACAAATTCTCTCCCAGATGATCAAAATAACATGAAATGATAATAAGATTCTGATCAATATCTCAGTGCAATACCTCATAAGTCTGATCTTAGTAAGGAAAAGTCTCAAAATGAAACCTTCTAATAAAAACCTTTTTAATCCCTTAAAAATAACAAGTACAAAATCCTGAAAAACCTTTTTTTTTGTTGAAACACTTAAACTGAGAGCAGGTATTTCTGAACATCATTTAATAACTTTTCCTCAGATATGTCATTAAATTTTCCCTAGAAATTGCCCAGTTCCTTTGGATCCATTCCAGTCCTTTTTGACCTACAGGGTAGGCAATACTAAGCAGGTTTTATAGCACAGTAGTGGAAGAAATATCTGCTGATATTGGCTGGTTGAATGCCACAAAGAGACGTATAGTAAGATTCTTTGAAATTAAGTCTTCAGGTTTGCTCTGTAATTTTTCATGCATATATTGTCAGTTTTCAAGATTGTTTATACTATGGGACAGGGTCCAGGAGATGTGTATAAATAATGATTTGCAAAGATTTTCCAATTAGAAGTGCTCACCTAGTAACACTGAATGTGTTTAATGACTTGAGATCAGAGCAGGGCAGAGGTATTCAGCAAAAGCAGGAATAGATGCAGCCACAAGCCAAAGAGGAAGGCTAAAAGGCCAAAAAGCTACTGCTCAGGAGAGGAAGGAGAAAGCTGGAGTTCAGGGGTGTTGACATGGAAGTCCCGGACTCT
>VZRE01002983.1:342-107116 GCA_013396775.1 Cephalopterus ornatus
GCGTCCGCGGGGCCTCGCGGGACGGTCCCCCGCGCCATTTGAGGGTGCTCGATAAGCGCTCGGAGTGCAGGGAAAGGGCGATTACGGCGTGTGCCTGGCGCCTGATAAAGGCAGGGAGGACCCGGCAGCCGCGTGGGAACCGTGTCCTGCGGCTGGGGGTGAGTTTGGGATTCGGGGGTGTGCTGGGGTGCCCTCAGCCCCTGGCTGGGCTCCGCATCGCTCACACCAGCCCTGGGCAGGTGCTCGGAGCTGGACCTCGGGCGCTCGAGGCCGGGCGGGTGGTTGAGCCGCCCGGGTCCCTCAGCGCCGTGATCCGCTGCTGGGGTTTGCAGGAGGGGGACTGTGGGGCGCCAGCCCCGCGAAAGGCGCCTTTAACGCCTGTTTCTGCCTTGCTCGGGGAGGAGGCGAAGGCGGCAGTGGGGTCCCGACAGTGCCACACGCGTGTGAGGCGCACACCCACCCCCAGGGGTGCGGGCGGGCTGTCGCTCGGCCGCTGAGGGGTTTGCGGTGGTCGGCAGTGGGAAGGTGGGACCGCTGGAACTCGCTGGTGGCTGGTGGTCGCTCACACTCGCTCGGTAACGAGGGGCTGTCGGAACGCTCCCTGAGCTGGCATCTACTTGCTCTGGTTAAAGCCCGCTGGCCCCAGAATGGAGAGCTGAGCGGGGCTGGGCTCCAGGTGTGCTGTCGGAGTGCTTTGCCCAGGGTGGGTGTCCTGGCTCGGAGCAGGGCCCCCAAATGTGTCACAAAAGGGTGAGCAGTGCTGCAGGGTTTGGAAGCTGGCCTGAGGAAAACGGATGAAAGTGAACAAGAGAATCAGAAGAAAATTGTGGGTCACTTGTAGCTGCAGCAGGAGAGGTGGGATTTGTGTCCTTTCCTGGGACAGCAAATGTTCAGAGTGCTTCAGAACCCTTTCTGCAGGCTCACACCCTGCCCTGGGAGAGCAGGCCCTTTGCACCAGGGTTATTCATGTTCTCTCTCACGTGCTTTAAGTTCCTTCTGAGGAATAAGAAGGGTTTTCTTAGTTGCATCACAAGAAACCAGGTCTAATGATTGTGTTTTTGTGCCTTGCTGTGAGCCTTAAGCCTTTTTGTGGTGCACAGGCATCCCATTTTCATGCTAAGTGAGGTAATTTAGTGCTGGCTGGTTCTCCTGGGTGTTTTTGCTCTGAGGTTTCCTTGGCTGTGTCTGGAAGGGAAGGAGCAGGAGCTGAGAAATGGGCCGGGGGAGGGAACAGCTGGGGTGTGCTGGGTGTGTAGAGAAAATGCCTCTGAGCTCTTATTTGGTAGCTTTGTGGGAAGGGGCTTTCTCAGTCTTAAATGAATCGCTGGAGTGAGTGATTTTGTAATTACAGGTTTTGCTAGTGTATGGCAAACCTCCCTGCCCCAAAGTCGTGGGGGTGCCTGTGCCTGTCCTGGCCCTTCAAGAAGGTGTGAAGCATCCTTCCCTTCCAGGAGGTGTTCCCTAGAAAAGGTGTGAATGGTCTCATGTGCTTTCTTTTGACTCCTACTTCGCACAGTTGGCCTGACTTATCTGGCAGCTAAGGTGGAAAATACCCGGTGACTTTCATGCTGTCGTTTTATATCTCGTTTATGAGGAGTTGAAAAGCTGCACGTAGGCTCCGGAGGCGAGGTGCATCTCATTAAGCAATATAGTGCAAATCTATTGTTGCACTTTTATGGCTTTTCCTATTTCCTTCTCTGGAATCAGCCTATAACAGTGACTGTAAGAAAGTAGGAGCCTCTCACCGGCTGTATCGCTATGACTCACTTTCAAATGTGCCCTTAGAGCCGCTGCAGTGTAGTTGCAGTTGTGCTGTAGCCAAACAAAATCCGTGTGGAGCTGTAGTTAGTTGCTGAAACCACAGTCACCCACGAGCTACTGGTGTGATCTCCTCTCCCACTTCCATGCAGGTGCTGCCTTAGTCCTGGTGTGAGTGTCCCACCTCCATCCTGGGTGCTGCTTCAGCTCTGGTTTGAGTGCTGGGTTTATGATAATGACCTTTCCCAGCTCTATCCTGGTGCTCCCTCATCCCTGGTTTGAGGGCTTGAAGGCAGTGATAATGTGGCAGTGGCTGGGAGCAAAGCTCAGGCTCCCGCTCTTAGGGGAGAGACAGTTCTGTTTGGACAGTGACAACTGTGACTTTTTGGGGGTTTGAAGGCCCCTGCTCTGTCAAGACACCGGGAGCTGTCCCTAGCTGGCAGTGTGGGTGTCTAATGAAAGAATGCCGGTGCTATTCTGTACCACATTTTTCTCATTCTGAGGATTTCCTGGCGGGCACAGGGTGTTCTGGGAGCGTTCCTGAGCACTGCTGGTGCGGGGAGGATCAGCTCCGTGTCCTGGCAGAGCACGACTCGTGCTCGGGGTGGGACTGTGAGACCGTGTACAGTGGCTGAGCACCCCCTGTCCCCTGCTGAGACTGGGGGACTTGACTGGCAACTGGTGCTGTGGGAATCCCTTTCTCTAGGAATATGGGCACAGCTGGAGAGGGGGATTTGAGTGCTGGGTCTGGAGCTGAAGCCAATGTGAGCCCAGAGTACACGCAAGAGCTGCTGCACGTAAATGTTCTTGTAACCAGCCTGGCCACAGGGTTTTGGGTCAGAGGGCTCTGGGAGAGCCATGGCCACAGCCAGGCTCTGGTGTAGAAATAAGCTAGGCTTTTGACTTGGGCTTGTTGGTAGCTTGCTTAAGCTTGACTTCATGCTGGAGTAAGACACTTGGTCCTTGCTCAGACAAGCTGAGCCCAACTGCTGCTAACAACCAGGCATGGCATCTCTGGATGGGACCTCCTCTGGTGGGCAGAAATAGCTGCTCATCTCTATCTTGTTTTTCCGCAAAGCTGCTGACAAACCATCCCAACATCTCACTTTGCAGGGCAGCTCACAGCCTTTCACAGCCTGTGCCACTCTGGGGATCATTTTGGAGGTCGGAAGGCTGTGTTTGCTGGAGAGAACCATGGTGGATGTCCATGGTGAGTGTCCAGGAAGGTCCATGGCAGGTGTCCAGGGAAGGTCCGTAGTCCTGCCCGGCGGGGTGAGCAGGATGATCTGCGTCTCTGCAGGCCAGGGCTCGTGCTGGCAGCGGAGCTGGAGGAGGGCAGCTGCCAATGCCGTGCCCCATGGCGTCTGTCTGTCTGCGTGCTGGGCCGGCAGACCAGGGCACGTCTGGGGGTGCACTGGCTGTCCCTGGTGGGGAGAGGCACTGAGTGGGCCTGGCTGCTTCTGGCCTAAACCTTGAACTTGCCCGTGCGGGCTGCCGGCCTCGAGCAAGCCCTGCCCGTGCTGCTGACCTCACCTCACCCTGGCAGCGAGGGCTGGGGCTGAGCGGGGCTTCAATCGACCATTGTCTTGGTGCAGAGCCCTTGGAAGCACCGGGGAGTCACGTAGGCTGTGTGCTGCCAGGTTGAACCCCGGCTGTGGGGGCTCGCTGGAATTACAGCTCTGTGCTTAATGTCCTAAACCCGCTTAAAACCGTTGAAAGTGGTGTCTCATTAGCTCCTGACAATCTTGATTTCGTCTTGTTTCTGGCTGGAAAAGGGCCAAATTTGAAGCTATGAAGTGTTATTGGCAGTGGACACCTTCGTTTCCCCAACATGAGATCTCAGTTTAGTTTCAGAAGGGATGCCGGGAGTCTGCCAGCTCCCCACGTTGGACAAATGTCCCGTGGGATGGTTATGGCCCTGTGCTGAGCACTGGAAGAGCCTGTTTTGGTGAGCTGGGCTTGGGAGGCTCTGCTGAGAGGGGTACATAAGTGTCAGGCTCTCCTTTGGCTCATGCTCTGGGATGGGGCTTGTGGGAACAGGCTCCCGGGGACCAGTGTCCTCCTCTCTGTTGAGGGCTTGAAGGAGGAGCACCTTCAGGGAGTGGGATCTGTGCTGCTGGTGAGGGGCAGCTCTGTGCCCATCTTGCCTGGATGTTTCAGTGTTGGCATTCCCAGGCCAAAGGCCAGATCCAGCTGATAAAGGCACAAGGAGCCCAAATGGCCACAGTGTAGCTGGAACATCCCTGGACTTCTTTTTGCCATGGAAATCCCACTCCAGGCATTGCTACATCCTGCTCTGGGACTGGTGGGGAGCGCAGGAGGAGCAGAAGGCAGGGAGCAGAGGCAACAGGGCTGGGATGAGTCACTGTGGACTTCACACCTACCAAGGTGTGCTGGGTGAGCTTCTGCTGGCAGTGGCACAAACCTGGATGGACACCGGGATAGAGTTGGGGTGTGGGAGCGGGAGCTGGGGCTCCGTGCCTGGTCTGTTCCAGCTCCCAGGCACTCTGAGCATGGGAAAGGCTTTGCGAGTTTACACAGCAGCAGATGCCATGAGTGTACGCCCCGAGTAGGGAAGCCTTGAGCTGCAGGGATGTGCGAGTAGAGGCAGAGGTGTGTTGTGCTCAGGCACAGCCCCTGCATGGGTGGGGGACGTTCCTCTTCCTCTGACCCCAAAAAGGAGTGGTGTGAGGACGCTTTCATAAAGGCTTTGCCCCAGAAATACTTTGAGGCATTTGCAGTGCTTTATAAATGTGAGCCTCTGTCTTTCTGAGCTGGAGTCCTGCCAATCCAGGCTTTGAAAAGCGCAGCAATTTGCTGCATTATGTAACTAAAAAGTCTTGAAATCATCCTGTTCCAGGCCCCTTTGGAGAAGGGATAACAGTGCCTGTGCGTGGGACCTTGGAGATGGAAGGGCTTTAGTCTCCTGTGGGATCTGTTTTGAGGTGATACTGTCCTCCTTGCCTCCATTCCTGCTCTCTCGATATCGCTGTGCAGAGGAGAGTGGCTGTAGGCTACCCATTCCTGTGGATTAGTCAGGACTTTTACAGGGAGCAGATGTGATACTCACACTCATTACTCGGTCTCATCAGTCTTAATTACTGCAAATATGGTTATTTTATTTCCTAATAGGGCAAACTGTAGCTGGCTGCCTGGCAGCTGTGAATTTGATTTCCAAACACGTCTTACACGTTGCAGCTCTTCCAAAACAGAACTGGAAATGTCATAACTGTGTTCTGAGTGTTTTTTTTTTTTTCCTTTTTGCAAAGGGGAGGAATCTTTCCAATTAGGCTGCCTGCCTTACATGTGCTTTATTTTCTTTTTTCCCTCGCTCGTCCGAAACTATTTCTGTGTGGAGGCAAGGAGGAAATCGGCAAGAAGCCTTAATGCGGTTGAGAATAAGCTTTCTAAAACTAGTCTTTCTTAATAAGGATTTTCAATGAGTCAGGCGAAAGTGTTGTGGCATGCAGAACTCCCCATGTAAACCCTCTGGCGTCAGGCTTTGGGAATCTTGCTTCATGGTCTCAAAACCTTGTTCAGCTGAAGGTTTTTCATTGTGCCTCAGCAATGCAAGAGAGGTCATGTCTAACCCGCCAGAGGCCTTTTATTTTACAGAGATGCCACCTCAGCACCCACAGGAGGAGGAATGCTGCTCGCAGGGGAAGAACAAATAGGTGAACCAAGCCACAGTCATTCCTGAGCAGTTGAGCTCCTCGGGAGCAGTGGTAGAATCAAACCAGTGTATGCGTCTCAGGAGCAAAAGGCAAAAATCCCCAACACCTCATCAGCACCCCTCCCCCAGCCTTTGCCTTGGATGGCTTTTATTGCCTTTAGTTTTAATTAGTGCTCACAAGGAGATTGTATTCCTTGCTGGGAGGTTTTATAGCCAACACCTGGTAGTTTCAGGTTTTAAAAAACGTTTCGGATAAATCAGTGTGGTTGGATGAGGCTTTAAGGTTCACTGAAGGCCATGAAAGCTCAGTGAGACTCAAAGCAAGAGGTGGTAGAAACTCCAGTGTGAGGAGGGGATGTTCAGCAATCCCCAGTGCTCATGGTGGGTGGGCTGCTCCATGTCCAGAGAGGCCAGAGTGCATCAGGAGCCTCTAGCACTTCCCTCCCTGACTGCTGGTGCCAGGTGGGTGCCCACAGGTGTGTTGGCCCGGGGGTCTGCCTGCAGCCAGACCCTGATGTGGGCTCATCCTGATGTCAAGCCATCCCTGCGAGTCCCAGAGAGGAAATCGGAGGAAAAGGTCTCTGGCTCCTGGGCACAGTTCAGCTGCGGACGTGCCAGGGGCAGCGTCTTGTCAATGATTCCTTTGTTGGAGCGGCGGGTGGCTCGGAGCTGCTCGTGATGGTCATGTGTCGCACTGGCCAGGACGCAGGAAAATACCCTGCCAGTGAGAAACGGGTGTCTGGGTCGGGCTAAACCAGTCTTAGCGGCTTATGGAATCCGGCCTCCCGTGCTCTGCTTCCTCTTGCCCTGCGTGGGTCCTCCGGGGCATCACCTGACCACAGCCAGGTGTCGGGTGGCTCTGGCAAACCTGGTGCTGTATCAGGTAACTGCTGCTGGTGCCTCCAGTGCCAGCTGGGAGCGGGGTCTCCACGTGGCTCTGGGCTGCGCTTTGGGTGGGACACTGAGATCCCAGCCTTGGATGTGCATTGGAGTTACATGGAGCGAGTGAAAAGGCAGGCACCCGCAGTGCTGTGATGTGTGCCCAGGGGATGTGCCAGGTAGATGCTGGCATGTCAACAGCCGTGGATGAGATGGTAATCGCTGCGAGCTGGGGTGGATTCGTGCTATAAATAGGAGGCTGCACCTCTCGGAGCCAGCACCGCGCTGCTTTGAAGTTGTCACTGTGTCTGGTGTGACCCGGTGAGCTCTGAGAAAGGCGCTCTGGCTCCAAGGTGGCTTTTTCCTCGAGTGCAAACCTCAGCAGCAAGCTGCAGAGCGAGGAGTGGGCTCTGGTGAAAGAGCCCAGTGTCCCCTCCTCGGCTGATGGTGCTTAATATGGGCAGGGTGATCTCTGGCTGGGCAGGGCCATGGTGCATCAGAAAGTATCTTCTAAAATCCCTGGGGGCACACAGGAGTTCTGGGGTTGGTAGTGATTCCTGTTGCTTTGCATGTTGTGACCCATGTCCGTGAGCAGCTGCCCTGGTTGTGGTTCCTGCTGGGACGGCTCGTGCTGCTCTCGGCCTTGGTTTGGAGGAGCCGTGGCTCCAGGGTGTGATCCAGCTGTGCAACAGCTGCAGTGTGGGCCTGTTTATGAGCAGCCTGACCCTGCTGGCCTCTGGATCGCTCCCAGTCAGCCTCTCCCTGCTCAGCCTCTCTGAGGGGATTCCACACTTCAGCAAGACTGTGTGACATTTCTGCATTTATTTTGTTCTGTAATCCCTTCTGGTTTCATCTTTTTAGGTGAATTGTTTTTTACACTTGAGTGCTTTGTGAAACCTACCTTTTGGATGGGGAGAAGGGTTTGGATGCAGCTGGGTCAGGAGATGCCCTGGCAGGGCCAAGTCCCTTGGGAATCAGGCTCTGTTGAGGCTGCTCCATGTGGTTCCACCTCCCCCTTCCCTGGCAGCGTACAGGAGCCTTCCCTGGTCACTGCTCAGGCTAAGTTTAGCTGTAGTCCCTGACCTTTAGGGGTGGTGGGTGTGCTGTGACACCTGACTGCTTTTTCACAAAAGAGGGGTATCCTGGCTCGTGTGTAGGGACTTATTTCCCTCACTGTGTCTGCAGTCAATAACCTGGATGTGCAGCTCCTGCTCCAGGTGGCCTAGGGCTTCCTGGGGTATTGAAGTGCTGGGGTTTCACTCCTGGAGGTGTTATGGAGGCTCTGCCCACGCAGATGAGCCCTGGCTGCTGTTGTCCCAGACACTGCCTGGCCTTTCCAGTGTAGGTCAGGGTGTCATATCTTAAATTTGTCCCTTACAAATGCATACTGTCCAGGGCTCTTAAAGGCCAGCTGCAATCCGAGTGTGTGTTTTGGTGTGGCCCAGTGTGCTGGTGACCCTCAAGTGCTCCCACCCCTCGGATCAGCTCTCCTGGAGGTGGTGGGGGCACTGGTGCTGTGCCAGCCTTAGGAGCAGGGCTTGAGCCGTGCAGTTGTGTGCCAGGAGCAGGAATGCGGTGTCTATTCTCAGCTGAGGCAACGATTTGTCCCTTGCAGATCCTTGAACCCCAACTGAGTCATCGCCAGCTTGGTTCAAGATGCCACCGCCCATCGGAGGCCCCGTGGGATACACTCCCCCTGAAGGAGGATGGGGATGGGCCGTGGTCGTCGGAGCCTTCATCTCCATTGGGTTTTCCTATGCCTTCCCCAAATCCATCACCGTGTTCTTCAAAGAGATTGAGGTCATCTTCAATGCGTCCAGCAGCAAAGTCTCCTGGATCTCGTCCATCATGCTGGCTGTTATGTATGCAGGAGGTAAGCGGGCTGGAGGCAGCAGTACGTGTGCTCCTGTGTCTCAGCACAGGATGCTGCTCTGCTACTGAGGCTGGTGATGCCCACCTGGCTGTACTGAAACAGCCAAAACTTTGCTAAAAGTTGGAATTTTCTCCTTACATGAGAGCAGAACCTCCCTAAATGAGTTTTCTTGAAAGAGGTTACTCAAAAAGTTCTATTTAGTGCCTAGGATTCAAAAACCAGGTTAATCTGTCCTCCTCTGCAAAGCTGTAAGTAAAATCTTTCCGGGGAATTATGACTTGTGTAATTCTGCCCTTGTCCTTGTTACAGTGGGCTACGGACTCTGTGTCTGCTCCCAGCACCCTCCTGAAGGCCAGGGAGCTGCTGTGCCACGTGTGGGAGCCTTGTTCACAGGGGCACTTTCTTTTAGATAAGACACTGACTTTTTTTTCTTTTTTTTTTTTTAAATTCAGCAAACAGTGGGTCTGTCTAGGGATCTGTCCCCATTTTCCGGTGAGCTCAGCTGTGCTTAGAGTGCACTGAAGCCTTGTGCTGCTTTTTCTTCCTTGTTGGTGCTGAGCGGTGTCGTGAGCAGCTTGTGCTGTTTGAGGATGGCAATGTGCACTGGAAGTACAGAGACATGAGCAGAATAAAGCAAACCCACTTAAACTAAAGCAGCTCCCCTCCCCTGTCCTTCAGCAACTGCCTTTTTGAAGGCTTTTAATCCCCAAGCCATGTGCTTTATGCTTGTCTTTAATGGGTGAGGCGCAAGCAGGGCGCTCCTGGTCTCCAGACCCTGGGGTCTTGTACCCGCCTGCAAACACGGCCTTGTGCTGGGCTGAAAGAAACTCTTACTGGGAGCCTGCTGTTGTGGCCACTTCAGAGGCAAATGGGAGCTTGTCCTGCTGCCATCCCCAGCTGGCAAGGTGCCCGCAGCCTCGCTGCATTTGTGCATCCAAAGGAGCTGACGTCAGCTCCCGGCTGAGCACGAGGCTTTTCCTTTGGAGGGAACAGGCTCTGCTTTGTCCTCGCTCAGCCAGCGAAGCGACCAGCACATTTCTCTGCTCCGATGTTATAACAAGCTTGTAAACCGTGTAACTGCCTTAATGAGACCCAATCTGGGCCATTCCTCCTCTCCTAATAGCTCAGAGCTGGTTCCTCTGGGTGCCCTGAGGGCAGCACTGGCTGGAGCTGCCTGGCAGCAGTGATGAGAGCTGCCTCCTCCAGCCCTGGGGTTGTGGTTGTCCCCCTGTCCACACTGTCACTGTCTTTCCTGCCCTATTGATCTGTTGCCATTAAATTCCAAGAACTGCTGGTCTTGAGTAACTTGCCCATAAACTCGTGCCAGGGATGCTGAAAGTACCCCAGACTTGCCCAAGTGCTTTTTTTTTTTCACCCAGAGGGTGGTTGGGCACTGAAACAGGCTCCTCAGGGCAGTGATCATGGCCCCAAGCCTGACAGAGCTCAAGGAGCCTTTGGACAACACTCTCAGGCACATGTTGGGATTTTTGGGGTTGTCCCGTGCAGGGCCAGGAGCTGGACTTCAGTGATCCTTGTTGATCCTTTCCAACTCAGGACTTTCTGTGATTCTACTGGAGCACGGGGACGTGCTGCTGCCCCACTTGTTCCTGCCTGAACCCAGACCCCTTGCAGGGTCTGAATTGCACTGGAGCAGTAGGGCACCTGGCACTGCCCAGCTGGGTGGTTTCCTGCTGGCTACCCTCAGATCCTGCTGCTCCCTGGCTGGACTTGCTGGATGAGAGGCCATGGGTGCTGTTAGACTGTCCAGGGGCATCACATTTCTGAGTTCAAGGTCCAGTGCTGAGCAAAGTGCTGAGTGCTCTGTGGGGAAGCCTGTGGGACTTGGGGTGATGTGGCACCTCCTGGGTGCTGCAGCTCCCTCTCACGAGACCAGGGCCACAACCCATTCCCATGGTACCACACTGGATGCAGAGAACAGGATGCTCTGGGGTGGGGGCAGCCTCTGCTGCTCCAAGGCCTCTGTAACCTTCTCCAGGCTTTGTTTAAACTGGTCAAAAAGGTCAAGTAGCATCTGAGGATCCATGAACAACATGTTGACAACCTCTCTGTCTGTTAATGGCAAAGCGGGGTCTGTTAATATTCACTGAATGAACATCCAGTGTATTTAAATACATTTTAGTGTCTGTAGAGCATGCTTGGCCGTATCTAATCACTGTTTGCTTTGGATTGAAGCTCCTGATAGTGAAGCACTTAAAAGGGCAATTGGGTCCTGTTTGCCTTAGGGGTAGCAGTGAAAACAGAAGCACCCCTTCTTCTGGGGCAGTGCTGCTCCTCCTGTGGGCCCTGGGAGCTTCACTTGTGCCCATAGAAGATGCTTCCTCACAGCTTTGTCTGGTCTTGGTAAGAAATCTCTGGCTGGAGATGGGCGATTGCTGTGCAGTTGCTTTGCTGCTGAGACCCCAGGCCATGGTGGGTAGGTGGCTGCAGGCAGGGCAGAGCCCACAGCACAGGGCAGGTGGCTTCACCCTGTCCCAAACCACTGTTTTGGGGGGCAGCTGGTGCCTAAGCAGCTCCTGTTTCAGCCCACAGAAGGCAACTTGCTCAGAGAAGTCAAAGTTTTTTTGTGCTCTAACCAATTCTTACTCTTGTGCTAGGTTTAGATCAGATATTAGGAAGAAATTCTTCCCTGTGCACAGGTTGCCTAGAGAAGCTGTGGCTGCCCCATCTCTGGAAGTGTTCAAGGCCAGGTTGGACAGGGCTTGGAGCAACCTGTGAAAGGTGTCCCTGCCCATGGCAGGGAGTTGGAACTAGATGATCTTTAAGGTCCCTTCCAACCCAAACCATTCTGTGATTCTCTCACCTCCTCCTGCCCTGTCCCAATTCCCTCACCGGGTGAAGCATCACTGTGCAAATGCTGCAACCCTCTGGCAGCAAAGCTGCAGGGTACTTGGGTGTCTGTATCCTGTCTCTCATGCAAAGATAACTCACCTTGAGTGCATTTCGTTTGTCCCCCAGGTCCCATCAGCAGCATCCTGGTGAACAAGTACGGCAGCAGGCCCATCATGATCGCGGGCGGGTGCCTCTCAGGCTGTGGGCTGATCGCAGCCTCCTTCTGCAACACAGTGGAGGAGCTCTACTTCTGTGTTGGGGTCATAGGGGGTAAGTGATGGCCCTGCCCCAGCAGGGCAGTGACAGGAGCATCTTAAACCCAGTGATAATTAAGGAATGTCCATAAACTGGCCTAAATTCTGATTTCTGTCGCTGCCTGGTGCCTCCTCCCCAGCCGGCAGCTTGTGCAGTTGGGAAGTTGGTGGTCAGGCATTGGAACAGACTGCCCAGGGCAGTGGAGGGATCTCCATCCCTGGAAGTGTTTAAGAAGCATGTAGTATGTGGCACTGGGGACATGGCTTAGTGGTGGACCCTGGTAGTGCTTGGTTAATGGTTGGACTCAATGATCTTAAAAGTCTTTTCCAACCTTAATGATTCTGTGATTCTAAGTTGGAAACAGAGTTGTGCAGCCCCCACAGCTGAAACCCCGCTTGTCCCACCAGCCCTTCTGTGGCTCAGTGTCTGAGTCCTGAGCCCCACATTTGTCTTGCAGGCCTTGGACTTGCCTTCAACTTGAACCCGGCCTTAACCATGATCGGCAAGTACTTCTTCAAGAGGCGTCCACTGGCCAATGGGCTGGCCATGGCAGGAAGCCCTGTCTTCCTCTCCACCCTGGCACCCGTCAACCAGATGTTCTTCGGCATATTTGGCTGGCGTGGCAGCTTCCTCATCCTCGGGGGCCTCCTGCTGAACTGCTGCGTGGCCGGATCCCTGATGCGGCCCATAGGTCCCAAGCCGGATCAGAAGAAAGAGGCCAGTAAGGAGGCGCAGCAGGAGGCTGGGAAGGCAGGGAAAAAGGATGATGGTGACACCAGCACAGACCTCATTGACGGCAAGGGCAAGAAAGAGAAGAGCTCGTTCTTCCAGACAATCAACAAGTTCTTGGACCTGTCTCTGTTCACGCACAGGGGCTTCCTGCTCTATCTGTCAGGCAATGTGATAATGTTCTTTGGGCTGTTTGCTCCCTTGGTCTTCCTCAGCAATTATGCAAAGAGCAAGAAGATCCCTAATGAGTCTGCAGCCTTCCTGCTCTCCATCCTGGCCTTCGTGGACATGGTGGCCAGGCCTTCCATGGGACTGGTGGCAAACACCAAGTGGATCAGACCTCGCGTCCAGTATTTCTTTGCCATCTCTGTGATTTACAATGGGGTTTGCCACCTCTTGGCCCCCATGTCCACCACCTATGCTGGCTTCTGCATTTATGCTGGATTCTTTGGCTTTGCCTTTGGCTGGCTGAGCTCGATCCTGTTTGAGACCCTGATGGACCTGGTGGGAGCTCAGCGGTTTTCCAGTGCTGTCGGCCTGGTGACCATCGTGGAGTGCTGCCCTGTGCTTCTGGGACCCCCTGTGCTAGGTAGGGCGTGCTGTGCCTGGGGGACTCACTTGAGGACCTGGTTTAGTGGTGAACAGTGTGGTGTGATGCTGGGTTGGTGGTTGGACTTGGTGATCTTAAAGGTCTGTTCCAACCTTTAATGGTTCCATGACTCTGGGTGTCCCGTCTGGCCTTGCTGAGGCAGAGTGGGTCCCCCTGAGCAATGGGCAGCCCTTGGCACTGGGGCAGGGGTGAGGAGACCACCCCAGTATCTGAGAGATGGCTGAGGAAGTGGGGGCTGAGCCCCTGGCATGGTGTGGGGGAGCAGGGAATATAGGAATGTGGGAGAGGTCCTTGCCTAAAAGTGAGGGTGATGGGTTTGGGCTGCTCTTGGAAACATACCCCAAGAGCTGCTCCAGGTTGTGGGCATCTCGCTAAGCTGTCCCCTCTCTGTCCCTCAGGGAGGCTCAATGACATATATGGTGACTACAAGTACACGTACTGGGCCTGCGGGGTCGTCCTCATCATCGCTGGGATCTACCTCTTCATCGGGATGGGCATCAACTACCGCCTGGTGGCAAAGGAGCAGAAGGCGGAGAAGGCAAAGAAGGAAGGGAAGGAGGAGGAGACCAACGTGGATGAGGCCGAGAAGCAGAAAGAGGCAAACAATGACGTGGCCCCCTCGCCTCAGAAGAGCTCTGAGGATGTTGTCAAAGAGGAGGAGAGCCGCATGTGAGGGACCGGTCTCAATCCCGGAGTGTCGGGGAAGCGCTGCTGCCCTGGCGGGGCGGCCAGGGCACAGCTCTGCTGGCGCTGGGTGGCCGTGAGAAGTGTTTAAACCAGGTGTTCATTTTTAAACGGGCTCTGAATTGCCTTTCCATCTGTGTTCAACAAAGGTAACAGGCCTACACATGCAGTATCCTCGTGTGTCAGGGGGGCAGGGGGGGTTTTATAGTCTTGGCTTTTTAACAGTAACATGAATGTACTAATATGTGCCTTACAGTCTCCATATCTAGTCAAATCTGGATGAGCCTTAACTCTAAAGCGTGCTTTAGCTCTGTGTTCTGCTTGGGGTTGGGGAGGGTGGGGGGGGGAGGTGTATGCGTGTGTTTTGGGGAGTTTTGTTGTTAAAAAGCCATAAAAGCAGGATACTGGATTTGTTAGAGCACGATGGGCTTCAGGGCCAGCCCTGGATGAATACTGCTTCACACGCTTCTTACCGCAGGCCCTCTGCAGGGGGGGAGAGCTGGGCATGGGGCAAGGTGCTCCTCGACCCCTGTGCCCGGTGCCTCCTGGCTCTGTAGGTGGTCTTTAGGTATGTTTTGAAAACACTTTTTAGCTACTGTAGTTCTTTAAAGTCTCTGTTTTTGTAGCTGTTCTCTCATGGGATATTCAGGTTCAAGAAGGACGGCTGTGGTTCTTGCTGAGCAGCGTTAGCTGCTCCGGGGCCATGGCAGCCTGGGTATGCCCTAACCCCTCCTTGGGCAGGGCTGAGGTCTCCCCTGCCTCCCCACTCTGCCCTGATGGTGCCTCTTTTCAGCCCCACGCTGGGTGATGTGAAATGGGGGGCTCAGTTTGGGGTTCTGGCATTGATCCCCCTGCAGGTCTGTGCTTCCCTATCCCTCCCTGGGGTGGGTTTCCACCAGAGCATCCCACCCACATGAGTGTTTTGGGTGCCCTGACCCTGGGCAGAGTGGTGGGGCATGTGGAGATGGTACATCCCTGAGACTTTCTGCTTTTGCTCTTTTACCTGTTAGAGAAACCTCTTTTACTTGCTTCTGTTCAACTGAGATCTTCAGGCTGTGGATGGCGAACCTCTCACATCTAGGACACGTAAGGGGGAGGAAAGAATTTGTATGTATTTATTTTTTATTTTTTAGTGTTGGAAAATATCTCAATGTACGTGGAGCAGGTTAATGGCTCTCAAGTTCTAGTACATGTTGATCAGAATTCATGTTAAGAGGCTGAGTTTTTTCAAATAAACTTTTTTTTTTTTTTTTACAATTTACCCATCAAATGTTGAACTTCTTTCTTAGAATCATACTTCTGTGTGTCAAATGAAGTAGATTTAGGGACAGTTTTGGGGACAGGGGAGTAGGGCTGTGGCAGGGCAGATGCTCTTGCAGTCTGTGCTGTCTCCCTCTGAGCTGAGTTGGGACCATGGCTGTGTGGGGGCTTCAAACCAAACAAGGGGTTAAATGAAGGTGATCCTGAGGGAGCTGTCCTGGGGTGCCTGGATTCCTGGCAGGGTCAGGCCCTGCACTGCAACCACTCTCCTTATGTTCCCTTGGCTGCAAGGCCACTTTGGGCCTTGCTTTGGTCTAAACCTCACAGAAAGGAGGCTGGGTTGGGTTTTTCATACTGTAGAGTAACTTTATAAAACCAAGGGATTACTTTGTACAAGAGGATGTTGTACAGTGCTGAGCTGTGATACTGTAAAGCCAAGTAACTGTATTTCCAGAGCTGGTGTGTCTGCTGGACCACAGGGATGGATGGGCTCATGTCACAATAACCCACCCTTGGGGAGCTGCCCTTGTTATCCTAATTTTTGCAGGTACAGGCAGGTGTGTGGGGTGGTCTCCAGTGGGGTAAAAATCTCCCAGTCAAGAAGGGGCTGCAGGAGGGGCTGGGATGTAGCCTGAGCTCCTCTGCCAGGTGTGTGGCTGATGCTCTGCTGGTCCCCAGCCCTCCTGAGCCAGGGGGGTCCTGTCTGGGCTGTGGTACCACTGCAGCTGACATGGGTGTTACCATGGCCGGCACTGCTGGGAGAGGCTCATAGAGCCAGGGCAGGGAGCCAACCCTGCTTCTAAGGAAAAAAAGTGTTTAAATAATTTCCTGCTGCTTGGACGTGACTGGCCTGGAACGCTTCAGTGGTAAATCCCAGTTGTTTTCCAAGGGTGGCCTCCATGCCCTGTCTGGAGCTGGGTGCCAGCCCTGTCCTGGTTCCAGGACCTCCTGTGGGACTGCTCTTGGGATCCAACGCTGTGGAAATGCAGGTGAGGGGCAGGAAGGTGTATGTGGGGTCAGGAGGAGAAACTCTTGCCCTGTTTTAGGCTATAAACTATCAATTGCCCTGATTAGGGTAGAGCACAGTCCTTGCTGTGCCATGGCAGGGCTGACACCACCCCAGGGCACGGACTCTGCCCTGGGCCAGCCTCTCCCACTGAGCAGGGGCTGTCCCTGTGCCTGTTCCTCCTGGCTCAGCTCGCGGGAGCAGCCAGGGCTATATTTAGTCACGTTATTTCTGCAAGCAAAGGTATCTGCAGTGCTGGGACGTACAAGAGCTGGGCTCCCAGAGCCTCTCGCTGTTGCTTCTACCCATAAACCAGGAGCTAAAATTAGGCACAGGGCTCAGGGTGTCAGAGGGGGGAGCCTGGACTTTCCCTGTGGTGGTGAGTGAGTGGGCAGTGGATGCTCAAACCAGCCCTGGGTGCAACCTTTGTCCCAGGAATGCCCTGGAGCCTGAACCCATGGCACTGCTTAACCGGAGCAGACTGAGATCTGCTGGGATGATCCCTGTGTAAAGGACCACAGGACACCCATGGGGTGGATGCGTGAGTGCTTCCCTGCTTCCCCAGGCCAGGAGGTGTGAGCAGTGGGAGCACTGCTGGCCAGCTCCCCCTGTTCTTCCCCAGGTTTCCTCTGCGGGCCTGGCCCCGCCGCCTTCCTTCCTCCGGGGGCAGCAAAATAAAATTCCCTTCATAGCGGGCAGAATTGAGGAAATAGTTGGGAGCTAATTCCCGTGCAGTTTGTTTTCCCAAACATGAGAGGTCACTGGCCAGAAATGCTCGGCAGCAGCTGGGGGGGTGTTTGGGGGCTCCCAGAGGAGCAGGCGGGTGCTCCGGCTGCCGGCTGGGAACTGCTGCCAGCGGCTGATGGCCGGTGGCTGCCAGGCTGGCTGAGGGTGGTATCCAGGACAAGGCAGGCAGATCCCAGCTGCCCTCCTTCCTTCATTCTCTCTGTTAGGGAATTTGGAGGGCAGTTCACTGGGTGGCCCCTCTGGATGCAGTGGTTGTGGCTGGGGAGCGGCTGCTGCCTCTGCCTGGGTGTTGGGGACATCCTCCATTGCCTCCCTGGGGGTGCCCAAGTGCACCCCAACCCCGTGGGGCCTTGAGCCCATTGCCCAGGTCTGTGGGGCAGGAAGCTCCTGCTGTGGTGCCCGTGGTGCTGTGAGAGGCCAGGCAGCCCCTCAGCCCTACACACAGACACTCCTGGCCTCCTGAAGCAGCCTAATCCTCCCCACAATGCAGCACAATCCCCTTCCTGGGGAGCGGGGAGCCCGGCCCCAGAGCTCATTCATGTGACAAGCATGAGGAGGGGATCTGGGTCTCTGCCTGCTCCTGCTCCTCCCAGGGACTTTATTCAGTTTTTTTGGGAGATTTGGGTTCTGCTGAGTGTGCAGCTCCATCTGAGTGCTCGGGGCTGCTGCTCTGCAAACAACTGCTGCTGTTCCCAGCCGCCGCCAAGGCGCTGGCGGGGCTGTGCTGGGAAGGGAGGGCAGTGCTGGGAAAGGCTTGTCTGTCCCACGGCTGGCACTGCCCGGCTGTGACTGCCCACGCTGGCTGGGACAGGGGCAAGGAGAGTCATAGAATTGTGGAATGGGTTGGGTTGGAAGGGACCTTAAAGCTTATTTTGTTCCAATCCCTGCTATGGGGACACACAGGAGGACCAGGTTGCTACAAGCCCTGTCCACCCTGGCCTTGGACACTTCCAAGAAGTGGCAGGGTGGCACATGGCTGCTGCCACCTGTCACCTTCCTGCTGCAGGTGGGTATAGAGGGATGAGCACAGCCCTGCAGTGCCCACCCTGACTCCCATGGAGGCTTTGGGATGAGCCGTGGCTGCAGAGATGCTTCCTCCAGCATCACTCAACCCTCCCTGCTTGCAGCTGAGGAGCAGGAGGAACTCAGAGGAGGAGCTCATGGTTGTCAGAGAAGCCTTCCCTCTCTTCTTCTTCCTCCTTGGGCTGCCTGTGGGCCAGGGCTGCGTCCGGGCTTGTGCCTGGCACAGGCAGAGCACACTTGTGCAATAAGCACCCTGAGTCAGCCCTGAATCAGGCTGGAGAGCCCTACCCCTGGCACAGCACAGGGATGGATGGGCAGGAGAGGGCAGATGGACATGGTCATGGTTCAGCCTTCTCTGCCTGGGCTGGATTCTGTGGGGTAAACCAACAGGCCCCTAGAGCAAAGCAGCAGTGCGGGAGACAGATAATCAATGCTCCAGGATGATCATCAATTATTTTTAGTGCACATTATATTCTGTTAATGAGAGCCCTTTGCTGTATCAGAGAGCAGTTCCAGGGGAGGTAAGACATGCCCTGCTGCCATGGAGCCATTCCAGGGGGGGTGAGAGATACCCCACTGCCATGGAGCCATTCCAGAGGGGCTGAGAGATGTGGGTGCAGCGTGTGCCCGGGGTGGCACCCAGGGCTGTGTTCAACTGCAAACACGGCCAAGGACAAACTCTGCTGCACTTTGCCCAGGCTTTTTCCCTGTGAGGACCTGGGACCTTTGCTCTGGTTCATGCAGAGAGTGGTGTCCCCGTGTTGTTCAGGTGCAGCTTGGGGAGCAGCCCCGTGGCCCGGGGGTGTGTGGTGCTGCCTGGGCAGGGCTGGGGCACTGCCCCCACGTGCCAGTGGAGTGCTCAGGATGGCTCTGGGCCAACGAGGCAAAGGAGGAGTTTGTGGGAAATGCTGTTTGGAGGCAAAGCAATGGGCGGGCAGGTCCTGCTTGAGCTGGGAGCTGGGGCTGTGCACGGTGGGAAAAGGCTGCACGGGCCCATGTGATGGGCCCAGGCACATCCTGAGCATCCCAGGTTTTCCATGGTGCTGGCAAATGGGAGCTGTCCACAGCTGCTGGGGCCGGTGCCTCAGCCAAATGCACATCTGTGTCCATCGCCCTGCCTGCCCTGCACCCATCCTGCTCTCTGGAGAGAGGAGGAGATGCTCTCCAGAGAGAGGAGGGGCAGGTACTGCTCTCTTCTCTCTGGTGACCAGTGACAGGACCTGAGGGAACGGCTGGAGCTGTGCCAGGATTAGGCTGGATATTAAGAAAAGGTTTTTTCCCCAGAGGGTGTTTGGGCACTGACCAGGCTCCCCAGGGCAGTGGTCACGGCCTCAAGGCTGCCAGAGCTCAAGGAGCATTTGGACAACGCTCTCAGGGGCAAGGTGGGATCTTGGGGTGTCCTGTGCAGGGCCAGGAGCTGGACTCAATGACCCTTGTGGGTCCCTTCCACCTTCCAGCTCAGGATATTCTATAATTACATGATTTACCCCTCTGTAAATCAGCAGACCCTCCTGGGGTTGCAGAGAGTTGCCTGCTCATTCCTCCTGGCTGTCAGCTTCTCAACGGCGGCTTTTATTGCTGTGCTGCCCTGTGATGTTTGGCTGTGGCTTGATACGAATTTAATTATTACTATTAATCATGAGAAGGGGCTGTGACGGTGGCTTGTAGAGCCACCACCAGGATTTACAGCCAGAGCAGCTGGTCGCTGGTAAAATTAGGGCTGGGGCAGAGCATCAGTGACCCGCGCTGGGGGGAGCAGTTTGCAGGCAGGAGGCTGCACAGTCATTCCAGAGTCGGATCCCAGCTCCGTGAGCACCCTCTCGTGGCAACCGCCCTCTCACGGCCCCGCTCCCTCAGCAGCACCCCCAGCCCGGGTCCCCTCTGTGCCCCACAGCCCACGAGCATCCCGGCAGCTCCCACAGCTTGGAAGTCCCTGCTGGGATTGGTTCCCACAGCGGGAGGAGGAGGTGGGAGCACGGTGATGAATTCAGGGTGCTGTGGGAGCCAGGACAGGCTCCTGCAGGGGCTGTAGGCAGGGCTGTGCTGAGTTATCCCAGACTCCTTCACCTGCCACTCCTGGCATGAAAGCTGGGAGTAATTGCCCTGGGAAAAGACTAAAACTCAGTAAATCAAACCAGTATGATCCTGGCCACGATTAACAAAGTATTAATTAATTACGCACCCGCAGAAAGAAAGATCGCTAATTAGCTCCTGTGGAAAATTAGGGGGGAAAAGACAGAAAATGAAACATGTTTAAAATTTAATTAGAGGCCGCATGTTGTGCATAAGAATGAGCCTGTTTTTGTGAATTTAATTGTTTGCAATTACAGATCAGTGTCTCGTTTCCATCTCCTCCCTGTCAGACTGGGAGCTGCATCCCTCCTCCAGCGGTGCTGGGCTCCCTGCATCCCTCCTCCAGCAGTGCTGGGCTCCCTGCATCCCTCTTCCAGCAGTGCTGGGCTCCCTGCATCCCTCTTCCAGCGGTGCTGGGCTCCCTGCATCCCTCCTCCAGCGGTGCTGGGCTCCCTGCATCCCTCCTCCAGCGGTGCTGGGCTCCCTGCCTCCCTCCTCCAGTGGTGCTGGGCTCCCTGCATCCCTCCTCCAGTGGTGCTGGGCTCCCACCTCCCCACCACTCCATCCCCAGCCACTGGTGTGGAGTGTCCAAGCCCGAGGGAGCCAAGTAGTGCCACAGCAGCTCTTGGGTGCAGCTCCTGAGCCCCCCTGACCCCTGCATTGCTCCCCTTCCTTTGATGTCGCTGTCAGGAGCACCCACGACCCTCAGACAACGCCAGGGTGAAGCTCGGCAGGCTTTGAACTGCACTAAACCGTGTGAAAATGGAATCAATCCTGCAGTTGGATGACTCAGTAATGAAGAGTCAAGTCCCCCACTGCGGTGTGACACAACTCTGATATCTTCATTGCTTTTATCTGCACGGAGGGAGCAGATTTACCCGGCTTTCAACCGAGACTGCAGCAAACGGGCTGGTGATTATCCCCTTCCCAGAGACATCCTGGAGGTTAATCCCTCAATGAACCCAGCACACCGGGGCAGAGGGGAAGCTGCTGTCGGAGAGTTCTCTCCTGTGCCGTCAGCGGGTGCTCTGGAGCATCCCTAGCTCTGCCTGGGACCTATGTGCAGCCCGTGGCAGGGTGGCAGGAGCAGCCCAAGTGGCACCCTCTGGGCCTTGGAGCTGTTTTCCAGTGGGAGTGTGGCCTGGGAAGAGTGAGGAGCAGTGCTGGGCTGCCTGAGAGGGCAGGGGGGTCCCTTGTGGGGTCCTGCAGGACATCACAGCTGGTGATGGGGTTTCGGGCTGGGCAGGGAGCAGAGCAGTGAGGGACTAATGCATCAGGCACATTTTAAAATAAAACACTTGATCTCACCCAGAACAATTCCTGCTACTCAGCATCAAGTTAGGCAACGGCTGAGAACCAATCAGGGCACCACATCCTGCACAAGTCCTGGCTGGCACTGGACCACTCCCATCCTTCTGAGAAGCTGAAGTGGAATAAGGAGGAAAGGGCACATCTGGCCTTGGTGCCAGCCCCAGCTCTGCACCCACCCACGATGTGCAGTCACATTTACAGGCACCATCCCCCTCAGTGTGTGTCCTCACCCAACGTGCAGCTCCGCAGCTCCGAACAGCTTGTGCTGTCCAGATCTCAGGCAGGAGCTGAGGGAACAGCTGAGCATGTCTGTAAAATAATTTAGCAGCTTCTGTTCGAAGTCTCTTCCTGCATAAAGGGAAGGAATGGTAAGATGGGATGATTTGGTCCCAGCCCACGAGGGTGGCATTGATGTCTTGCTGGGAAACAGGGTCCCTGTTGTCACTGCCCAACGCTCAGGGCAGCAAGAGCTGCTGGGTTCCACCATCAGGATGAGGTGCAGAGCAGTGGATGCTTTTTCCCAGGCCCCAGGCTTGGAATTTTTGCCTGGGAAGGAGCAGTGCTGCCTTTGAACCCTTCTCTGTGGGGTTTGTGCTGTCCCACACCGGGCACCAGGGCATGGCCCTGTCCAGGCAGGGGCAGATCCTGGAGTGGCTGTGTCACATCTCGTGTCAAAATGGGTAAAGTCTCCCCTTAGTCAGAGCCATAGTTTCATCCTGTCCTAAAAATGAGATTTTATCAGGCTTAAGCATGTAATGAGTAACATACAAGTCAGAACAAAGCTAATTACAGAGGACACTTGTGCTAATAACTGCTTTGGAGCCCATATGGGGATCTAATACCCGCCAAATAAAAGGCAAAGCGAGCCATTAGCTGGAAATGTCTGGTTCTTGCTCAGCCAAACACTATGAAACCATTATGTTTAATTATGGGATATCACCCCGGAATACCAGCTTACTAATTATTTATAATGATTTCTGAATGCACATTATAATCTCCTGGACAGGGTACCGACAGTCTCTGCGGGAGCTCTCCTGTGCTGGGCACTGTTTTTACCAGGATTTAAGGCTGCCTTGGTTTGTGATCCAACAGGATCAGAGGTTCCTGCTCTGCCAGGACACTGCCACAGCAGGAACAGCTTTGGCTCCCTGCAATACAGTGGGGTGCTGGTTGTACACCCACAGCTTCCCAGGGGGTATGGTGGGGTGTTCCCCATCCCCAGGGCCACGGGAAGGGTGAGGGTGGGACAGGGTAATGGGGACTGGGCAGTGTGCCAGGGGCTGAGGAGCTGTTGGTTCTTGGCAAGTGTGTGTGCGTGAGAACAGCAGCAATTTTGGACAGGCCCTCCTCGCACACCCAGCCAGCATCCTCTGGGTGCTCCTGCCACTGCCATGGGCGCGTGGGGCTGGAATGGAGCCTGTTGGGACCACTTTGTCCCTCCTCCACACCCCACCTGCTGCCCTCGTTGCTGTGTCCATGTGGATATGAAACTTTTCGTCACCAGAACATCTCCCGCCCGTCACTCCACACCCCGGTGAGCACTGACCATCCAGGGGGTCCCTGCGCGGTGCTGGGGGCTGTTTGCCCCAGCAGGGAGGGCTCTGGGCTGGCGGGCAGGGGGGCATCTCCACGGTGCTGTGGGTCACAGGGGTAACAGGGGCACACGACCCCTCCTGGAACAGCAACTCGATGCCACGGCCACGCCGACGGCAAAGTGAGCACCCAAGTCTCGGGGTGGGGGGTCCCACCGTGGGGCAGGAAAGGTCCTATTTGCTGTGTTGGCTGCTCGGGACAGGGAGCAGGTGGAGACGGCTGGGGGATGCTTCCCTACAGGAGGGCCGAGGTCAGGGTCAAGGCCAAGGCCAAGGTCACAGCGCTCCTCTCCCCCGTCGCTCCCCGCAGCCCTTCCCGGAGAGGCCGCCAGAGGGAGCCCGGAGGCCTTGAACTCTTCCAGGGATGGGGCATCCACAGCTTCCCTGGGAATTCCATCCAGCCCCTCACCACCCGCACAGGGAGGAATTCCTTCCCAATATCCCATCTAGCCCTGCCCTCTGGCAGAGACAATCCATTCCCCCGTGTCCTGTCTCTCCATCCCTTGTCCGAAGTCCCTCTCCAGCTCTCCTGGAGACCCTATAGGCACTGGAAGGCTCTCAGGTCTTGGACTGGATGATCTTAAATGTCTCTTCCAACCTCTGTGATTCTATGATTCTATTCTATGACAGCTCTTCTTTAGCCATGAATTTTAAAAAAAAACCCCAAACGACTCCAAACTAACCAAAAGAACAAAAAAACAGGAAAAATAATTACAAGCACTCTCAGGATGTCTCTGTGGAAGTCAAACAAGCAGGAAAAATGCACAGCAGGGTCGGATAAAGAAGTGCTGCTCTCAGTGACTTCAGAGTGACAAGAAAGGGGAAATGAAAGCAGAGCGTGGGAGGGGAGTTAAACTTTGCACAGATAGAACTCTGAACATCTCTCTGAAATGACCTTCACCTGTGGAGCCCAGGGGAAACTCATGGGAATCATCATTCTGTCCCTCAGCCTTCCTGAAGGCGGGTGCCTGGCCCTGACACTGGTGGGAATTAAAACTTCCCCAAGGCAGGACATCCATCCACTGCCACGCAAGGACCTGAGCACACAGCCAGCATCACTTGACACGCACAGAGTTACCTAATTTACAGGATTTATGACCTCCAGTGCTTCCTGTGTTTTCTCTACCCTCTCCTATTAATCCATAATCCATTATTATAACCCTTAGCAAATGATTTATAGATTGCATCTTCAGTTTCCATCTTGGAAATGGTACTTGTCAGCCTCACAGCTGGCTGGGAGGTTGGATATGATGGTGTGTGCAGGCTGGAGGGGAAGGGACAGCAATGAAAATGTCCTGTGCCCCTGTGCAGCACAAAACCACAGATCCCCTTTCCTGCCTCAGCCAGAGTGGTGGGGAATGGTCTGGGATAGAGAACAGTGGGCAGGGGCAGGAGGCAAAGCACCAAATTCCAGAGGCCACTGGGCTACTGGTCTGTATGAAGGAGTTTTCTTGTCACTGCAGCCACTGCTGGCACTGTGAGCACAGCCCTGAGTGTTCGGTGCCATCAGCTGCTGCGTGTGTTATCTCCAGAATTAATGCACAATCGGCCAGGGGCAGGGATTATTATAGGGAAATTATGCAACTAAGTAGGTTGTTAACAAGTTGATTTAAAATTCATAAATGAGGGGGGAAAAGATAACAGGGCAGAGAACGGCAGGCTCAAATTAATTTAAACTGTTTGATGAGGAATCAGCGATGAGATAAAGGAGGAGGATTAAAGGGAGTTCCTATTTAAAATCAATTTGAAAAGGTGCCAGAACCCACTCCATTGAGACTTGGTCACTGTGAGCTCACATCACTCCTTTCATTACTTCCAAACTCCTCGGCTGTAATTAGTGGGTCCCAGGTGTGGGGGGATGGTTGACCTTCTCCCAGGGGCTGCAGAATGGCTCTTCTGCCCCAAATTGATTTGCTCAGGACCACGACAACCTGGATCCTGCGCCCCGGGGAAGTGGGAAGGCACAGCCGCGTCTGAAGAGGACCCATCTGGTGGGTACAAGGACAAGAGGCTCGTGGGGAGGGAGGGAGGAAGGGAGGAGGATGGAGAAGAAAGAGCAGAGGCAGACACAGCTCCAGGTGACGGGTTTGTGCCGTGCTGGCACAGCTGCTGCAGGAAACGCAGGAGGGGAGCAAAGGCGGCTGCAGTGCTTCAGTTCCCCACTGTCATCACACGTGTTCTCATGACGGATTTGCATAAATGAGGCTTGGAAGAGCAGGCTGAGCACACCCAGTGACTTCTGTCCTGGCTCGGGAATACGTAAAGCAGGGTGGAGAAAGCTGCCGGCTCTTGTCATCCGCCTGGTCCTTACTGAGAAAGAACATTTGCATTTTTAAAAGTAATTTGCTCAATCATCGTGGAATCCCAGAATGGTTTGGGTTGGAAGGGACCTTACAGACCATCTCATTCCACCCCCTGCCACGGGCAGGGACACCTTCCACTAGCCCAGGTGGCTCCAAGCCCCAACCAACCTGGCCTTGGACACTTCCAGGGGTGGGGCAGCCACAGCTTCTCTGGGCACCTCGTGCAAGTGTTTCACCAGTCTCACAGGGAAGAATTTCTAGTGCAAATCTCTCTTCTTTAAGTTTAAAACCGTTCCCCCTTTTCCTATCACTATCTGCCTGTGTAAAAAGTCACTCTCCCTCTTACTTATGACTCCCCTTCAGGCCCTGGAGTCTTGTCTTCTCCAGGCTGAGCAGCCCCAGCTCTCCTAGTTTGCTACAACACTTTGATGTGAAGCTTTGCCACATCCCTCGGGAGAAGCAGCTCCCCGGGGCACTGGCCCTGCGGGATGTGCTGCGGGGACGGCGCCTGTGACCACAGCCCGGCACTCTGACTCCCTGTCTCAAATAAAGACCTGCTCCCAAAGCGCTTCCAAACAGCAGCCACACATAAAACTCAATTAGAAATATTCCTGCTTTGTTTTTACTCTCGGTGACTTGTCAGTTTGGCAAACATTGGTGCTTATAACCATTAATCATCCAGGCTCCGTTTGTGCCGGCCGGCTCCTCACCTCCCGAGCCGGCAGGTCTGCCATACTTTCACTGTGTGTTTAATTTCCCAAATGATTTATCAAGCACAACACCCAATTAAATTGCCCTTCTCTATCCATTAGCCACCATATTGATCTTCTTCTTGCTGCCTTCACCGCTGCCTGTGGGTCGCAGGTTTGGTTAAATCATAAATGTTATTGCAGCTCTCCCTAAAATCCTGCACTGAGCATCACCTGGGTTTGCTCCGCTCCGTCTGTCCCCAGCTCTGCAGGACTTTCCCGTCTCCATCAGTCTCTGGGGTGAAACCTCAGCTGCTGGTGACAAACAGGCACGAGGAGGTGCAGAAATACCAGGTATCTCAGCAAACCCAAATGTCTTCACTGCGGGGAACCAGCGGAGAGGGAGGCGGAGGCTCCTGGTCGCTCCCAGCGCTGGGGACAAGGGACACACGGGGACGTGCCTACAGATGAACTTGGCTGTCCAGTGCTGGAACAATGAGGCGTGATCTCAGAACATTCCCAGACGTTTCCAACCTTCATTGTTGCTGCAGAGTGTGTAAACAGCTGGCTGGTTTATCTCGGTGCAGGGTTAAATGGCACAAAAAAGAGAATTAAGTGACTTGCCGCAGGCTACACAACACATAGAGGGGAGGCTGGAGATTAGAAACCAGGTGTCTCAGTCCCTCCCCTCTGCCCTTCGCACCAGATAAGGCACCTTCTTTAGTCTTCTTTGCATCCACAAATCTCGGTTTAATTAGCTTTATCTCCATATACCTGCTTTATCTCTCTTCCTTCACCTCAGAGACTGATCTCTGCCATACCCCTGGGCTGGGTGTGCTCTTTGCAAAGACCATCCTCTTCACCCCCAGGAGAGGTAATAAATTAATTTACCCTTTGGACTAAGGAATATTCTTCCTAATTCATGGACACATTAAAGGGTTTTGTCTCCATTCTGCACAGAAACTTCCGAGTAGGAAGAGTTTCCACCAAGGCAAGGAAGTTTGTAATCCTGTGTGATTTCATGGATGCTTGGAAATAAAACATTAAGGGAAAAATCCTGTATTGTGTCAAACTGTCCGGGAGCACTGAGTATGGTGAAGATAATTGAACCCTAACAGAGTTATTCCATGTTGTCCTCTGAATCGTATTAAACAAATGCTCCACTTCAAAACCAAGTGGGAAAATGCTGCTCGGTCATGTCTTGTAGCCACAAAGCCACAATCTGACTGTATTTGCTCCTGTCCTCACAGCCCAGCTTCTGAGGCCTGGAATGCTGGATGCCCACTGGATGAGGGATGTCCTGAACCCCCTCTCCATAAGCCACAGTCCCAGTCACCCCGGGGGAGCTCGTGGAAGTCCATGGATCTGCACTGAACCCACAGCCTGATAGTGGGGGACACGGGGGAAGATTGGTGTCTCCTGCCCACCCTGCAGCCAGGAGAGCTGTCAGGGCTCACACGGGAGAGTCCACGGCACTGAAATTAATCACTTTATTTATTTACTTAATTAAATTGGAGTGGTGCCATCAGAGAGTCAGCAGAAAGTGGAATGAAAGTCATAAATAAAAGAGGAAGGTGGAAACTTGGGCTGGGCTGGGCGAGTGTTGGGGGCTGCAGGGCACTGGGGGGTCCTGGGGCAGGAAGAGACCCTCTGCCTGGAGCAGGGGAATCTCCGTGGGGCCATTGGGAAGGCTCCTAATCTTCATGAGTCCCATCCAGAGCCTTCCTGGCTGCAGTGTGTGGCTCTACCTCTTCCCAGCTCCCCTGGCCGCCCACCCTCTCCGGGCAGCCCAGGGCACTGGAAACTCCTCTGGCAGCAGCTCTCCCTCAGCCCTCCCGTTCCTTGCAGCCTGCCAAGGGGAATGAAAAATTACCCACGCACATCCCTATTATTTCCACATTAATATTTTCTAATTTAAAACGCCACAGCACATTAATCTAATAAGGGCATTTAAACCATTCTTTCCCTGCCTTGTCCCTCCAGCAGGTTGGGCACAGGTTATCACTGTGTCTCCTTCACCCCTGTGGGGCATCCCTGGGCACCTCATCCCCCATGGGCACAGGGAAAGGGAGGGCTTGGGCCTTTCTCACCTCCCTCTTTGTGCCCCTTCCAGCGAGAAGAGGTAAGGTGGGGTCCCACCTGCATCCCCTTTCCCTGTGGCTGCTGGACCACTGGTTTGTGCCAGGTTTCCTCTCCAGATCCAGGCTGCAAAGGCAGGAAGAGGGAGTGCATGGGTGCCCCTCAGCAGGCAAAAACACACCCCTGCAGCCTGAGAAGGAAGGAGAGGTCAAAAAGCTGCTCCTGAGGTCACAGCGTGGCACGATGGGATGGGTTGGGATGGGAACAGCAGGAATTTCAGACTCCAGAGAATATTTGGGGGCCAAAGTGACACTGGTTTCTGCTCTGGGCTAAGGAGGGAGGTCCCACTGCAGTGCTGGGGAGCAGGGTGGGCACCCTGTGTTTCACTCTGAGGAGTGGTACCCCAAGGGGAGGTGAGTGCCCACTCCACAGGCATGATGCCCCCTGTCACCATCCCCAGTCACAGCTCCAAGGCTTCAGGTGCCAGGAAGGTGAGAGGGTCGATATACAGGCAAGAAGAACCACACAGGCACTGGCAATTCTGGCTCCCTGGCTCCGGCAGCCCCCTGAGCCCCCAGGGTGGGCAGCATTGCTCCGGGCACCCCTGCGGGTTTGGGATTTCTCTCATCTGGGCATCAGGTCTGACCAACAGGAACCTGCCCCACGGGCACCTCTCCTTGTCAGGCTGTGCCCACCTGCACGAGGCAGCCCCTGGCCCTGGGAACCTGCATGCACTGCCCTGGCTTTGCATTCCCAGCACATCCCTGGCTAACGGATAACTGCGGCAGCACTATAATTCCATAATCACTTGCAGAGAGACTGGTTCCTGCCTCCTCATTTAAAATGTCACAGCTTGTGTTTGCTCTTTTATGCTTTGTACTTTCAATGAACTTCTTCTTCCCAGGACCCATTAGCCGGTTTAAAACTTTATAACAATCATTAGGGAGTTGTTCATTGCTAATTGTGCAGGCAGGAATATTCCTGCCAAGCTCCACCACCGCCTCCCTCCTCCTCCTCCTCCTCTGCTCATTACAGCTCCTGCCCTGACACTGGTCCTGCCTGGCACAGGCAGGAAACCAGGCAGGGCAGGGATGGTGCTGGGTGGATACTGGGAAAAGGTTCTTCCCCCAGAGGGTGGTTGGGCACTGACCAGGCTCCCCAGGGCAGGGGCACGGCCCCAAGGCTGCCAGAGCTCAAGGAGCGTTTGGGCAACACTCTCAGGCACATGGTGGGATTTTGGGGTTGTCCTGTGCAGAAGTTGGACTCAATGATCTTTTTGGGTCCCTTCCAACTGAGGATATTCCATGATTCCAGGGCACTGCAGCAGAGGGTTGCTCTGCAGAGAGAGGCCTGACCAGCAGATAGGACGTAGTTTCCGGAGTTTCTGGCTTCCCCCAGGACTTGCCTCTCTGAAGGGCTGAAAAAGAGATGTTTCACAACTGAAAGCTGCTTTTTACAATGAAAAGTATAAGCTGAATCCATAATGACTTCAGGGGGATAACACGTTTAATCCTCCCAAGCAAGAGGGAAGATCCCTCTAATCCACACTCAGCCCCCGGAGGAGCGGGCAGGAGGGATGTGGGGGCATTTTGGGGAGCAGTGAACCTGCAGAGCTCTTCTCTCTCAAGGGGGATAAAGGCACCTTGGAGAGCCAAGGCTGAGCATCACATCCCTGGTGAGGGCAGGGTGCCAGTGCCAGCCTGGACCACATATGGCTGCAGATGCACCCCTGGACACACTGCTCAGGAATTATTTGTGATACAGGGGTGTATTTCCCCTCTTTGCTACCCTCCTGCATCCTGCTTCCCCCTGCTCTTTTCTCCCCAGCTTGTTTGTCCTTGGGAGAGCTTCTTATACCAAACCCAGCTCTGTTTGCCAGCAAAACAACCCCCCTTCATCAGCTGGATACTTTTCCACTGGTGCTGCTCATCAAATGACAAATTAAATAAGTTGTATGAACAGTCTTTGATGCAGTGACAAGCTGGAGGAGACCTCCAGTGCCCGGAGGATTAATGTCTAATCCTGGTCCTGCACATGGAGCAGGAGGAGAGCACAGCAGTCAATAACACACTCAGCTTTGCTGCTCATCCCCAACCTTCTTCACCAGTAACTAGACTGGGAAGTGAAGAAGAGCGTGAGGCTGATGGCATTTGCATGCTGACTGGCTGGTGCTAATCAGAGAGGGGAAAAGACACGGATTTTAATTGGGTTATGCAATCAGATCTGATGAGAGGAAGAAACTTCTTCCTCCTGAACAGTGATTTGTTGTTGCCTGAGCGAAGGTGTTGAGCTCCCCTCTCTCACCTTGTGTCACACCCCATTAGCAGACTTATTTTCCTATATGAAAGCCAAATTGTTTCCTCTATGTCCAAAAGCATCCTGGGTCTTCTTCTGTGTGTGTCAGTAACAGGCTTTTCCTTCACCAGGGACAGCAAAGATTCAGAAATCACTGACATTTCAAGGTTTGCACCGATGTGTCCATATTCATCCACCAAAAGAGGACATGAGGCACTCCTGATGCAGATGCAGGGGGAATTGTGACAGAGCAGCGATTTTTGTCCCCTTTTCTCCTCACCCAGCCCACAACCATCAAAGAGAATTAACCTCCCCTGCCCATGTGCCTCCTCAGGCCCCCAGGCACCGCTGCTGGTGCCCCCCACGCCGGTGTGGGAGGTGGGTGAGCTCCTGTGGCGAGGCTGGGATGGCTCCTCAGAGCCAGCTGTCACCAGCACTGCCTCAGCTGGGAGCTCCTCAGGGACATCAGCCTGGGAGTTCCTGCCTCCCCGTGCAAACCCATCAATCCAGCTTCTTGTCAAGATGACTGAAGGAGCTCAAGTGATGAAGGTCAAGTCGTCGCTGGGATGCTGAGCGGTGCTCTTGCTCCACTGCCTCTGTCTGACTCTTTAACCTTCCCCGGCCCACTTCTGCTCCCATTCCCCGCTGCATCCCTGCTGTGTGCACATCAGGGTCTGGCCATGCCACCAGCCCTGGGGACAGCAGCACCAGGACAAGCTGGAGTGTTCACAGCCACAGGGATGCTTGCCCAGGCCAAAACTGGAGCACAAGGTCAGGAGATTCCCAGCTCCTGGCACAGCAGGGGGCTGGTGGCCCATTGCAGTGAAGCTGTGTACATTTTTGAGACCCGGGTGTCACAGACCTGCACACACACGTTGAGCATCACCTGTTTTCCCCCATCATTATTGTGAGTTTTCCCCGTCATTAGTATGGCTTTTCCAATCATTGTTATGGGTTTTACCCATAGTTTTTCCCCTGGGCCCTGCTGCAATGGGCAGTGTAGGACCAGCTCAGTGTCCTTTCAGGGTAATGGTCTTTTTGTCTGTTTTACAGTGTAAAACCACTGAATATTTTTGTCTTGTTGGTATTGCCTCAATAATAACTCGTGCCCTTCTTGTTTGCCATGATACTGTTCTAAGCCACCATTGCATGATGCTGCCACTGCATGTCACTGTTAAGACAGTGACAAAAAGGGACCGTGTGAGGTTTGGCAGGGCTGGGGGGGCCGCAGTGCCCACTGGAGGAGTTGCCCTGTCCCTGCCCTCTCCCCAGTGCAGTTCCCTGGTCACGCTGGGTGATTCCAACCCTGCAGCAGAGGGAAGGAGGGCACAGGGACGTGGCTGGTGGCTCTGCCTTGGAGTCCCTACACACTGCAGACTCAGCAGATCTACAGGAAAGGAAAGGGCAGAGCCCTTTCTGAGAGGCACAGCCCAGGGAAGGCACCATTCACGTCCCGCTTGCCTCCCTGCAGAATGGAAACCCATTATCCTTGCAGAAACCTTCAGGTCTCAAAGCATCTCAGATGTAATTTGGATTCTTTACGCAAAAGGGAAAAGCATTCCAGGGCCACGGGGCCGGTGACAGCTTCCTGCTGCTATTCCAGTTAAAAGCCCTTTGGAGATTGGGATGGGGCAGGGGGAGGAAGTGATGGCAGAGCGAAGGGGTTGCAGTGCTGCCTCCATTCCAGAGGCATCGCAGCTCCACGGGCTTTAAATATTTATAATTATTTTTCTCAGCTGCTGAATTATGAAACACTGGGCGTGTGGTTTACTCTACGGGAGCGGCTGAGCTGCATTTTTTTTCTGAATGAACTCGGAGCTGTAAGGATTGCCAGGGATGAATCCTGCCCAGCGTGAGTGCCCGGCAGAGCCATTAGCCCTGCGGCAGCCCGTGACCCTGGGGATGCCACTGCTTGTTCTTCAGCTCCTGGGGCTCAGTTCCAGCTGTGATTAGCACAGCCCAAGCAGTGCACTCAGACAAGCCCAGCTGACAGCACCAGGACTCCACTCACTTGGCAAAACGCTCCCTCCGGCACTCCCCGTGTGAGGAAGGGCTCAGTGTAGCTCCCTCCTCTTCCTCCCCGAGTTTAAGCCCGACCAAGGCGCACTGCTCAGCTCAACCTTGCACTCAGGCTGTCTGCAGGTATGGGTTAGGTTAAGGCCAGGTGTTAAGTGAGGGGAATGAGATCATGGAGACAACACCCAAGGCAAAGAAGGGACTGGGAAATGCCTGATGTAGTCCTGCCCAAGGCTTTGTGTGCAGAGCAAAATGCACAACCCTGCTTAGAAACTGATTTGCAGTGGTGGTGAAGGCCAGGTGGAGGCAAACAGTGAGACTGAATAAAGAGTAACTTGGCTGCAAAATCACCCTCTGTATTTTTAATTTGCCTTGTATCAGCAGGCTGCAGTCCAGCACACAAGCAGTGTCCTGGCTCAGGCAGGCAGGACCATTTTGGGCTGCTCAGGCAGGCAGCAGTTTCAAGGACCAGGCTTACAAAATGCCCCATCCCTGGAAGTGTTCAAGGCCAGTTTGGACGGGACTTGGAGCAAAGTGGTCTGGTGGAAGGTGTCCCTGCCCATGGCAGAGGGTGGAACAAGATGAGCTGTAAGGTCACTTCCCACCCAAACCATTCTGTGCTTCTATGATTCTATATTTAGGAGAGAAGGAGCCTGCAGAAGACGCTGAAGGAGACCCTGCCAGGTCCAAGCTGCCAGAGGAGGCAGATCCAGGGCTGCTGTGCCCAGAGCAGGCGGCTGCCAATAAAGCAACACACACAAAGAGCTGAGCTGACAGTGAATCACCACTTGCCATTCCCCTCCACACCTCAAGGCTTATCCACAGACAAATAGGGAATATCCTCTTCTGAATCCAGCTGCCATTAGAAAGGGCTCATCAGCCTCTCTTGGGTGCTGCAGATAAGGAACCAACACGTCCTACACACGGTGCTGGTGCCAGGAAAGCAGCTCGTGCCAAGTGCTGACATAGGGATGTGCCAACGGTGGATGGGAGATGCAGGGACAGCTTGGGCTGGGGAGCCAGCACCAGGACTTGGGAAGGGATATCCAGCTGCCAGGCACTGGGCAAACCCCTGTTCCAGGGGTGCTGGGGCTCCACAGGAGGGAGGAACCCTCTGGGGGTTTGCAGGGGAGCTGAAAGGAGGGATGAATTTGATTTAAATGCTGAGGACGCAGAGTCAATCTGTTTTAATGAGCTAAAATTGTGAAGGCTGAAATCTATGATGATTTTTGCATATATTACTTTGAAATGCAAATTCTAATGCCAGCTTAGATACCTGTTCAGTCTCTCAGGGTTAAAGGACAAAGGGCAGTTAAGAACTTGAAAAAAATCCATTTCTCCATGACGCTTTGTACTATCAGGCAACATTTAGCCCTTGTTTCTTCTACCTGGCTGATTTCCACAAATCCAAGAGTGAGAAGCCCTTTGTACTTTGCAAACAGTGTGGAGATCCAAGTGGTGGCTGGTTCTCGCTTCGTCCCGTTGGGATTCACAGCAGATGCCAGGCACTGTGGCACCAGGCAATTCCCAGGCTTTGCCGGTTCATCACAGGGAGTTTCCCTTTTCCTCCCTCTGCAGGATTACCTTTAAGTGCTGTTTATTCTTTCATTGTTAATGTTTCTTAAAAGCAGATGGATTTACAGGCTCCCAGTCCCTGTCCCGGGCACAGATTCCCCTCCACCACACATCCCCTCCACCTGGCGATGCCCAGAGGGGTGTTAATTAGACAAGGAGGGTGTTAATTAGACAAGGGTACACTGGCAATAACACGTGGTGAGTGCTTAGTCCTTCCACCCCGCGTGAACGGGATCAATAAGCAATTCAGCCATTAGAAATAAAGCTACTCCTATTATCTGCTGATCAATAACTCATTAGTCTTGGACATACCTGCCTTGGAGCACCTCTGGAAGGAGAGGAGCTTGCAGCAGGCACACCAAGGGCAGGGCAGGGGCTGCAGCCACGTTTATCTGCATCTGCACCCTCCGTGAGCCTTTGGTGCCTGAGGACAGCAGGATTTTCTTCACTCCAGGCCTGTGCCTGAGATTAATATGCAGCTGTAAACAGCTTTTTATTATGGCACACCTCCACCCTCCCCGTCCCCCCTGCCCTCCCGCTGCTGTTCCCCCACTGCCCCGACTGCAAATGTTGACAGTAATAAATGGCTGGCAAAGCAATTATACACATTAAGCTGAAAAGTATGGAGCCGAGGTCAAAACTATTTTCTTTCTATAATTACATGGAGGATAATTCGTTTTGTCAGGAATAAAGCGACACAGAAGGTCAGGGCGAGCAGAGGGGAGCTGGGGGGGGGTCAGGCTGCCCCACGCCACAGCCCCACGGGGAGCTGCCTCCACAGCATCCCCCCACACTGTGCCCCAAAACTGGTGCATGCAACTCCACCGCTGAGCTGTGAGAAACCCCAAACCCAGGCAAGGGCTTTTTGCTCCATTTACGATTCTCTTTTTGCTTTCAGGCCACTTCCACCCTCTCGAGTGAGCACGGAGCTGGCTGTCCCACCGTTTGAACGAGAGCCAGCCCTGAAACAAGGCTGCTCAGCCCGGAACCGGGTTTATTAAACTCTAATAGGGTTTGTTACTCTGCTAATGCACCATATAAAAAAAGCTATGAAAATCAACTGCCAGGTATAACAACCTGCTCGCTCCCTGCTGGAGTGTCTTGGCCGGTTTGTAAGTGACTTTGTCCTCAGCAGAGGAGGGAGAAGAGCTTCGTTCCACAGAGCTGGGATGTTGTCCCATGCCCTGCTCCTACCTCCAAGCCCCGTTTGCAGCTGGGGTGACCCTGGATCATCCCCAGGAATGGGCTGGGGAGCAGAGGTGGCTAGTGCCCATCGCTGTGCTCCTTGAATGTGTGACCTCTCTCGTGGGCAGTTCTGGTGGGGATGGCATCAGAGGTGAACTTGAGCTTCCAAGACCTGAACAGATTCAATTTTTCCTGGGTATTAACAGAGTCTCTCGGGGAAAAGTGTGTGTCGTTTGCTTTTCCAGCACTGGGTTGCCTTTCCTTGGATTATGCCATCTGTAGGAGTTGGCTTTTCCCCCAGCCCCAGTGCCTTGGGGGAGGCTTTTGACCTGAGACAGCACATGGTATCCACCATTCATCACCCATCACTGGTGTGAGTTCTTCCACACGTTCCTGGCCAGGGAACAGGTCACCAGGGATCAGAAGGGAGCACAGAATGGGAGCACCAAGCAGGTTTTCCTGGTGCCATTGGGATGGGGGTGAGCTGGACACAAACGCCAGGGCTCTCCTTGTGCTGGGCAAGGTTTCTCCCGAGACCTCCTCATGTCTGGCTCTGAAGTGTCTGCTTGTGGCTGAATAATCACCTGTCCTGCACTGAGAAAGGATTTTCACCCCTTAAAATTAGCTTTGGTGAGTTTTTGCTTTCTTGGAATCAAAAACCTGAGACAATTAATCACTGCCCACCTCCTGCCTGTGCAGTTAAGTGCTCAGCTTGAAACAGAGAACAGGAACAGGAATTAATCTTCCTGCAACAAGGTCTTCAAAATAACCATCACTGTCCTGCTGCTGCGCTGAAAGAGCTGTTCTGCCACCCTGCAAACTGAGGGGATCCTGCTCCATGTTCCACCAGCAGGGAGAAAGGGCAGGATTGCTCTGCAAACACCCCAACACCTCCTGCTCCAACCCTTCCCACTGAGGGGCTGGAGCACATCCGGAGAAGGGCAACGGAGCTGAGGAAGGGTCTGGAGGGGAAGTCGTATGAGGAGCAGCTGAGAAAGATGGGATTGTTTAGCCTGGGGAAAAGGAGGCTCAGGGAGAAACTTTTCTCTCTCTCCAGCTCTCTGACAGGGGGTGAGAGCCGGGGGGGATCGGACTCTGCTCCCAGGGAACAAGGGACAGGATGAGAAGAAACATCTTTAAGCTGTGCCGGGGAGGGACATCAGGAGGCATTTCTCCCTGGAAAGGGTGGTCAGGCACTGGAAGGGGCTGCCCAGGGAGGTGGTGGAGTCCCCTTCCCTGGAGGTGTCCAAGGAAGGACTGGAGGTGGCACTCAGTGCTCTGGGCTGGGGGACAGGGTGGGGATGGGCACAGGGTGGACTCGGTGACCTTGGAGTGCTTAATGATTAATAATGCTTAATGATTCTGTGATTCCCCAGGCATTGGGATGAGGTTTGGGGCAGTGGCTGCTCCTGAAATCATGCAGTGCACTGGAGGAGAAGGAGGAGGAGGAAGAAGAGAAGGAAGAGAGCATTCCCAACCTTTCCAGGCATCCTCCTTGTGCCAGGCCCTCGCACAAGGCAGGGCAAGAGTCAGGGCACATCTCCCACACTGTGCTTGCCAGGGGCGAGGGTCCTCATCCCCCCAGGACCCCTTGGCTGTAGAGGGAGGCTCCCAGGGCACGGAGACTGTGGGACACACTCCCCTCCCCGATGCCAGCCCTGCCACCATTCCTCTTGCTGCCAGCTGGTGACCTCCTGCTCCTCTCACAGAGTGCTGGAGTTAACATCTGGCAACACCTAATGAAACTGCAGATTATTAATGACTTCCATGCAACATTTACAGTGAAAGGGCACTTCCCACAGCTGTTTAGATTTCAGTGGAGGCGTGTGCAACCTTTCTGTGGGATCCCCAGGGCCTCACTACGGTAACAGCATTCGATAAGGAAAATTCAAATCAACTCCTTTCCATTTTTCCCCCCACTCTTTCTTTCTTAGTTCACAAACCATGAAGGAAACAGATGGGAGTTGAAGAGAGATTGAAAATGACAAAGGAAGTCTAGAGACATTTATTTCCACTCAGAACAAATTAATTAGGATGTCTGGGGACACCTGATTAAAGTTCCTGACAGAGTAAGGGAGCTAAAGCACCGTTCCCTGTCCGTGCAGGGAATGCTTTAGCACATTCCATCACCAAAGCAGAGCTGCTGGGGTGAAGGGATCCCAGCACAGGCAAGGCTGGGCTCTCTGCCCACTGGATGTGCCCTGGGAAGCCATCATAGAATCCTGGAATGGTTGGGATGGAAGGGACATTAAAGCTCATCTCCTTCCACCCCCTGCCATGGGCAGGGACACCTCCCACTATCCCAGGTTGCTCCAAGCCCCGTCCAACCTGGCCTTGGACACCTCCAGGAATGGGGCAGCCACAGCTTCTCTGGGCAACCTGTGCCAGGACCTCTCCACCCTCACAGTGAAGCATTTCTTTCATCCACTCTGCTTTCCAAGCTCCCAAAGCCCCTAAAGATTTTTATCCAGGTGCAAGCCTTTCAGCTGGGTTATTCTGAGGGCGTCTTGCCTGTATTATTTAGAAAGCCAAGGAAAAAAAAAAAAGTTTTCCAGTTTTTAAAGTTGATAGTTTTTTACTTTCTCTTTGATATTGGGCTTTTCCTCCTTCTTCCCATTTATTTTGCATGACTGCCAAAGGGGAAGAGAAATAAAGAAATAAAAAGTGTTAGAGAGCTAAACCTGAAGTCAAAAGGAGCAGCAGTGGGAGAAAGGCTGGGAGCAGCCTTTAATCTTAGAGATATTCCACCTCAGGGGATCCCTCTTACCAGGAAATTTAGTCCTTTACTAGGGAGCCCTTGATTAGGGAGCCCATCACTCCAATTCCTGGGATCTGCTGCTGCACCAGACGCCTCTGAAGCTGCAGCAGAGACTGGTCTGACTGGGAGCAGAGGAGCATAAACACAGAGATTGACAATTACCTTTAGTGGGACTCCCACATCTCAGTTAGGTGCTAACTGTGTGCGAAACTCCAGGTCCTGCCCCTTACAGCAGCAACTGGTCCAAGTTTTGGGGGACGGGTCAGTGCCCTGAGACTTGCAGCTGGCTCTGAGTGTCGTTCAGTTTTATTTCATGTTATTCTGGGTATTTCCAGGCGATTTCTGCTTCATGTGCTCTCTGCTCAGACTGAGCCAGGAGGGGTCTGGTACCCAGTTGTCTCCATTGAGGATGGTAGTTACTGGTTTCCATGCTGGGATGTGCTGCAGGAATGGCAGCAGCTGTAAGGGGCTTGGCACGACCCCCCAGCAGGGAGGAGTCCCTTGTGGGTGCTGGATACCCCATCACCATCTTAAATTAATTAACCCACTGCTCATTTCCCAATTACCCCTCAGCAAAAAAACAGCTGAAGCACCTCAAGAGTTGTGTTTGCATCACACCACAGTCTGGGGCAGAACAAGGGTTTCCATCCCTGCCTGCAGGCTGGGACCCAAGAACCCAGACACAAAATAAAGTGCTGTTTTTCAGGATTCCCAGTGTCCCTTCCTGGAGCTGCTACAGCTGGAGGGTGTTCCCTTGAGCTGTGACAATTTCCCGAGGCCTGGCCATGGCTCCCACAGGGATGGTGATGCCAAGGTGTGTGAACCCCTCAGCTTATCCTGGGAAATGACAGCGTGACGAGCCACTTCCATTTGCTGTCTCCTGAGCTGGCTGGAAACATCACAGCACATGGCAGCAAAATGCTGTGTTTAAATCCATAATGACTCCTGGCACCATTCCTAATATAAATCAAGGGGGATGTAGTTATGGGAGAGAGCGTTTTTATGACCCCATCTTCATATCATCTGTCAAAAAGACAATTTGGCCTCTGCAGTATTCATCTATTTTTATCTAGACATGTGCACTTGTTACTTCCATGCTATCACCTTCCAAATGGCAAGATTTATTTTTTTCCTGTTAGCCTCAGGAATTGCTTCCATTCCCCTGGATGTTGTGGGTGGGTAACCAGTGGATACACATTTATGGCCTGATGTGAAGTGTTTGAAAAGCCATTTGAAACCCACTGTGTGGGTTGAAGATGGCACAGAGCAGGGCGGTGAACCCTTGGTGTCCCTGCCCAAGCCAGGGCACAATTACCTGAGATGACACAGCAAAGTCCTTCCCAAATTAAATATATATAAAATCTGCAATTACCAAGCTGTTTTCAGCAGAGAATGCTCTCAGCTCCTACTCGTTCCTGTTCAGTGGTCCCTCAATTTGCCACCGCTGCTGAGCCTAAAGTACCTCCATTATTCTGCACTCTGAGGGGACCTTTACCAACATCTCCATCATCTCCCACCTCTTTTCCTCTCCAGCTTCTCATTCCCACAGTCCACGACATGCCAGTGAGTGTGGGTGTAGCTCAGCCTATGACACCAAGGGGAAGGAATGAAGGGAGGGAGGGAGAACGTAGCAGTGCATGTGTGTGGGGGATTTTTTCTCCATCAATAATTTCTGTTTAAAATCTGATAAACTCCATGAAATCAAGTTTCCTTATTTAACTCACTCTGAGAGAATGCAATAAAGCTGCCTTGGAGGAAATCTTCCCGAGGCTGCAGGCGTGGGAGGGGGGTAGAACCACCTCCTTTCTCCCTCCACCAGAGAGGAGGGAACAGGCTGTGGGTGCTGAGGCTGAGCCCAAGTCCTTGCACCAGCACAGCCCACAGGGTCCCTTGATTGCAGGGCCAATTAAAGTTTCTTTATTAGCCCTATTTTTAATTCTAAAAGTCTTCCTCCTCACGGGAGCTGACCATCATCAAAATATAACCCCCCCAGCTTTTATGGCATATTCAGTAGTGGGAAAACCGAGATCCATCGGTATCGGTGGGAGCTTTCTCTTTTGTCCAGCAGTATTTGGAATTTTGCTGTCTGCAAGAGCACAGGCACTTAAGAGAAGCTAAAGGAAAACTTTGCTTATGAAGCATTTCATGCCCAGGGTGATTGGATGCTGCACAGGGGCTGCAGGGATGAGCAGACACGGCGATGTAACCCACGCACGGGGAGGACACTCAGACCTTCTGCCACTTCCCTCCGAGAGCAGGGCATAAATCAGCCTGTCAGCACAGGCAGCGCTCAAGAGAGGACAAGCTTTTTAAAAAGCCCCGTTTATTCCTGTCACCATCCATCTCACTGGTCCCCAGGCCCCTTGCACTGTGCCAGCCGTCAGTGCTGCAGTTTTACGGGGATGGTGCTCCACGTCCCTCCCTGCTCCTGCCCGGAAGCCTCACAGCCATGCTGAGGGAAAGAACAATAAATAATAACAACTACATTGCCACTGTATAATGTATTGATTATTAACAATATAATAATAGTAACAACAACAACAGTAATACTAGCAATAAAGGGCCAAAGAAGGAGAATTGGTGGCTTTTACTCAGAGCTGTTTCCCTGGCCAGTTTAGCCACTCTCACTGCCCAGGAGAGGGATCAGCTCCTCCAGAAGCCACAGGAGTGGCAAAGAGATGGTTGCACTCTCATTGCCTGTTTCCGATTCCTCATAGAGAGCTGTGACCACCCACCCTTAAGGGCAAGTAACCTCTACAAGGGCCTCTACAAAAGCTGTTCCAGCAGGGAAACAGCCTGAAGCTACTGGGTTCTGTCTTTCTCTCCTATTCTGTGAAAATGCCCTTTGGGCACATTGTCTCAAGTGGAAACTTACCCATTTTCCCTGGAATTGAACCTAGTAACAGGTCTGGCACAGCTTCCCTCCCACTCTGTGTGTTTGCAAAGAGAGACCAGGATAGACTCACATCCCTTAACTTCTGCAGGCTCTGCCGTTAGGTAGTGACATAGATATGGAAAGCATGAGGGCAATCACAGCAATAATCATTTCTTCAAAAGGATACAATTTGGAAACAGTTTTCCTATTTCCCCTTTATTGGTTATTTTTAGTTGAGCAGCTGTTCTTCTGGTGTTGATGTAAAGCCTGTTTCTTTCATTCCTAAAGGAGGAAATTCTTTATTCTTGTGTCTATAGAATTCAACTTTAGAGGTCACTTATTGTTTCCCAAGTTCGGTGCGCTCTGGAAGGAATCTATATTCTCCTCATACGGTTCCCGGGCATGAAAGCAATCTCTAAATACTCAGAGGATAAAATGAGGTCAAACCTGCAATTCCAGACGGCTACTGCCGAGGGAAGCCAGCACTCCGACCCGCCGCTTTGTTTCTGTCAAAGCAGTTTAGAAAACAACAATGGGAAATTATTGTGTAATAAATAGAAACCCACAAGCACAGGTGGGCTGCAGCCTCGGGTTTTCCTTCAAGCTATTCCCCTACAAAGAGACTGGGAATTTCAATTGGCTGGACTGAATTAGGTAGGTGAAGGACGAGCTGTTTCACATACAGATTATTGCGATTGTGTCGTTTACAAGCCTGTCTTGTCCACCAGCGCGGGGCTTGAGCTGCAAGGTTTCCTTTCGTTTGTGGGAAACAGCATCCCCACAGCTCCTACAGAACACGAATTTCCCCCTCTGTCTCTGTGAGAATTGACGCAGGAGCTGCAGAAGTTCTGCCAATATTTGCTCACAAGTGGCGGAGGTGAGCTGCTTGGTGAGCTTGGAGGAAACACTCTCCAGTGCCAGCTTGGCATCACCCGGGGCTGGCTGGGGTCTACATGGCCAGATCCACTCTCCCTTTCCCATGGGAGGATCACGGAATCATTATCATCAAGGTTGGAGAAGACCTCCAAGATCATCAAGTCTAACCTCTGGCTGGAAATCACTGTGCCCACTGAGCCACGTTGTGGATGGGATGTCCCAGGCCAGGGGTGCTGCTCCCAGAGCTGGGTGGGGACTGAACACTGCCCTCGAATAAACCCCTCTTTGCCTTACCAAGATTTTCACTTTTCTTCTCTGGGCGGTTCATCTTCAAAGCCTCCACTGTGTCTGGACCTGAGTAGAAGCATTAATTACCCCGTGCTCATTTCCGAGGTGGATATCACAGTGCCTTCCCCGCTGCAGCTGGAGCTGGGGGGTTTTACAAAAGCACTAATACCCCATTCTGCAGAAAACCAAGTGTTTTCAATGTCCCCCAAAATGCATTTAAAAATTTCACACGATTCAGCATTTGCAGGAGTTGCAATTAGCTAAGCCAGTGCTGAAGCTCCCAAAATAACCAGCCACTTTCTTTTCTGGTGCTTGTCAGAACACCCAGAGGTTGTCAGACATTTTCACTCCATCAGATTGTAGTTAAATTCAATTCATATAACAGAAAAATATAAACCCAGTTTCTTTTTAACCCTCTTCTTACAAAAACTTCCTTTCCTCCAGCCAGCTGGTTTTGAACTAGCCAGAAATACTGATAGGCTGTTGCTATATAAAATCCAGGAAACTTTTGACATCCATAGAAGTACAAGCAAACATGTTCCTGCTTGTCTCCCTTTTGTTCTCTGAAGCTTGAACCCTTTACAAAGTTAAACTGATACACAAACTAGAATTTATGGGTGTGTGTATATACACACACAGCCTATCTTATCTCCTGCATTTTCTATTTCATGTGTCAGCAACTCTATATAGAAAAATACTGCGTGTATAAAGAATCTTTGCTCTGACTGTAAAACTGCAGGTTTCTCTGGGTGAGAAACATTATCTGTTTAACTGTGCAGAGCAGCACTACAAATCCACAGAGAACATGAGGCAGCATAATTCCATTGCTATTTCCCATGGAGGTTGCGCAGCATCCTGCTGGTCGGGATGCTGCTAATTTTCTCCATGAAATGGTGGAATTTGGACAGGGATTGACCTTCATTTCTTCCAGAGATTGGCTTCACTGCTTCCACAGTATCCCTGGAAGCGTTCAAGGCCATGTTGGATGAGGCTTGGAGCAACCTGGACTAGTGGAAGGTGTCCCTGCCCTTGGCAGTGGGTGGAATGAGATGAGCTTTAAGGTCTTTTCCAACCCAAACCATTCTTGATTTTATATATACTCCCTTTTGAAGGCAGGGTTATAAAACATTTAATTGCTTTAATACATGGGTTCTTGTGAAATCTGGAGGAAGACATCCAGCTTTCTGAGCCCTCAGACTCCTGCTGTGCCACTGCTCCTGCTCCAGCACAGCCCAGCAGTGGGGTCTGCTGAAATCCCACGTTTTACTCACAGGAGCTGCCAATCCCTTTTCAAATCTGTCAGCCCAGAGTTCTGACCAACAGCAAAAAAAACCAAACCACAAGCTGTTTAAAAATAAGTCTGAGCAACTCTGTATATGTAGCTCATTGAAGTAAAAAAATTGCCCGCTGCAGCTTCAAGACCTTCGTAATTAATACACATAAGTGATTGATTGACCTCAAAACTTTGTGGCAGGAAATCTATTCACTTGCCAATCAATCCAAGAAGAGCTGCCATTTAAAAAGGACTAAGACAGATGGCACCGATGAATTGTGCCGTGGAGAAATGAAGCCGGGAACGCGACGTCAATTTGTCACTTTAATCTGCACCCCAAGTGTCACCGTGTTCATTTACAGAGCCCGGGTGCGGGGCCACGCACCGTATGGAAAACGACTGGCTGAGGCTGAGGGAGGGCTAAGAACTCGGTAACAAATTACAGCAGGAGATGGAAGAGGGATGAGAAGTGTTGTGCCTGAGAAGGGCTTTGCCACAGGCCGGCTCTGGAGCAGCCGGTGGGAAAGAGGAAGCCGAGCTCCCCACGCTCTTCTAGGGGGGCTGGGTGGAGCTGGGCAGCTCTGCAGGACTTTGTTGAATCGTGGGAGAACGTGGTTTGTGAGGCCAAGTTGAGTTCCCCAATATTACAGGGTCTGAGGGTGACGTGCAGCAGCAGAGGCTGGCGAGGGGCGACCAAAAGACACGTGGGTTGAGGACGAGCAGCGGGGCTGAGAACTGCTGCTGTCACCCCCCAGTCCCACCTCTGCTGGAACACTTTACATCCCGTAACCTGCACTTCCATCTGCACTGCTCTGAGCAGGCAAACAGAACAGACAAGGTCAAGAGCATTGCAGTGCCTTGGTCTGTATGAGCAGGTCCCTGCACAGCTCTCACACGTTCCGGGCGATGCAGTGGAGATCAGAGAATGATGGAATGATTCGTTTTGGAAAGGACTTTAAAATCATCTCATTCCACGCCCTGCCATGGGCAGGGACACCTTCCACTAGCCCAGGCTGCTCCAAGCCCCGTCCAACCTGGCCTTGGACACTTCCAGGGGTGGGGCAGCCACAGCTTCTCTGGGCAACCTGTGCCAGGGCCTCCCCACCGTCACAGGGAAGAATTTCTTCATAATATTAAATCTAAACACTCTCAGTTTAAAGCCATTTCCCCGTCTCCTGTCACTCCATGCCTTGTAAAAAGGTGTAAAGAGTTGATCAGAACCTGCTGGAGGATGGGCAGAGCTGAGAACCATCAGGGCTTTGTGACTGCCACCTCATTGCTGAAACCCCTCTTCCTCCGGGTGCCAACACTGAGCTCTGCCCACATCAGAGGGGACCTCACTGGGCAGGGCTGTCATCCCACTGCATCTTAGATCCTGCAACAGAAGGTCATTTCTCCCAGCTTTAGGCCGTTAAAGCTCCTGTCAAACCGTGATGAACCACCCAAAGGCTCTGCTGTTGCACAGCTGGGCAGGCGCAGGTGGGCTGGGAAAAACAGCACGAAAGACGGCCACAGTTTTATGGGAAGTTATTCCAGAGTCTAAACCAAAGTTCCTTCCCGTACAACGCTTGGAGTTCTCAGTGAAAACACTTTATCCCATGAAAGCAAGAACTGCCTTGGCCACATGGACAGCTAATAATTAAGAAGTGCAAATGAAGGTGTTTAGTGAGGTGTTTTGCTGCATTTCAAAGGGACGAACACACAAAATCCTCCTTCAAAGGCTGCCAGTGCCCCAAGCACGTGGGAATCTGCCTCTGCCACCTGCTCCCCACCCAGCACGAGCAGAGGATGTGCACACACACTAATTGCTGTTAGGCATGGTGGATTTCTTTTCTAAAGCAATTCCTTCTTCCTCATTTAAGCCTTTTCTCTTTCCAGATGAAAGCGAACCGCATTAATTTCCCCTGATTTAGTGGAACCCCAGCTCTGTTTACACTGACTCAGTGCTTCCTAATTTAAACCCAGGACATTTGTAATTTCAGGTCTATTTGCAGCCATTCAGATTTTAATATGTTAGCCTGAACATTTTTGCAGAGGACGCTGAGCACTATTTTCATTATAATTACTGTCGCAAAAGAGTTTTTGGTTCTGTCAGCTCCACTTTAAATATTTTATAATCGATACCCAGATAAATAATAACGCAATCAGGACCCCCTTTGCCAGTGATACAAATGATCCTGAAACCTAATTAGTGCAATTAAATTTCTACAGAGAGAAATTAAAAGAAAATGTTAAGATTGCTGTCAGCAGTATTATATAACCTGGAGGGGAAAAGTGACGGAATTCTGGTGGTGCCACAACTTGTGCAGGGATCCTGCTGGGATCCCACTGGTCAGAGCCCTTCTTAGGGGCCTGTGGTCCAGATGATGGGGTCTGTCCATCCCCCCAGCCCTACCAGCAACACCCACGTCCTGCATCCTCCTGGGGTCCCAACATGCCCACGGAGCAGGTTCCACAGTGCATGATCCCTGTGGAGATCTGTTCCCTCTCCCTAGGAGAGGTTTTTCCCTGTTTTCCTCTTTCTTTGCTTCGTGGAAGAAGAGTCCCTGTCATTACCTACATGGAAGTAACATCCCTCCTCTAATCGATTGGACAAGGAGAGTAATACCAGTATCTGATCTTCCATTAATTACAGAGACAATTAACTCAAGAATCCACAGACTGGCATTCCCTGTGACTAGTGGAAGATCATTATCTCCTCTGATATGAATTTATTCTTATTTTAATGGTGATGTAGCAGGTGTGGCTGAAGCTGCCCTCCTGCATTAATGGCAGAGTTGTGCTGCAGCCCCATCTTTCGCCCCACCTCCTGCATCCGGGGGGCTTAGTGCCATCAAACTGTCCCAGATCACCCTTTCTGGGCAAATAAAAGGCAGATACTAAACAAACAGGACCCAAACATCATGTGTTAAAGCAGCAGAGGTTCAGAAACAAAGTGGCTTTTCCCTGGGAAGGACCCCCTGTTCCACGCCAGGTTAATTCGGAGGGTCCCCAGAGCTGGACTCTCCCTTCTCCCTGTTCCCCCAGCTAAGGGATTACCTTTCTTTGGAAGAACAACAATATTTACTGTCAAAAAGAAAGCTTAATTTACAGAACAGTTTTCTGTTTAGCAAGAACCCGAACACCCAACGAACCCAAGAGCACTGCAGACCACCAGCAGCCCCCCTCGGCCAGCCCCTCCTCTCCCCTTTCCGCAGGGGGAATAGTCCCCAAACAGCTTTTTTTGGTCCTACAGGGCTTTTCCTCCCCAGATGATGTGTGAATGTTTCAGGGCAAGAGGTTGTTGCTGCCAGATAATGAGATAAATAACAAATAAAGAGGCCCTGGCAGGTGGTGGGCACGGGAGGCAGCGGAGCTGCTCTGATTTACAGGAGCTGAGCTCTACCCCCTGAGCCATAAACCATGACTCTGCAACACCATGCATAATTAAAATACTAATATCTGTGGGAAGCAGAGGTATTTAGGAAGACCATAATCATGGCCGAACACAAATGGAGTTCATTCTCACAGATGCAGGACAGCTTCCAGCAGGTAATAGCTGCCTGCAGCGATATTTCCCTCCCTCCCTGCTTCCCCCTGGGCTGACCCTCTTGATGGTTTAAATTAAGCAAAGGCAGAAACAGCTCACCACGAAGAGAAATACATTCATTAGCAGCAGGCTCTGATAGAGCTTCATTAATTTATCTAAAGCATCTGAAAACCTGTTCTTGAATTATTGTTTATATGTTAGAATTTGACTCCTGGAAGTCCACTTCTTGTTCAAGTGCTTCAGAATTTTGTGTTCCTGGATGGGCACATGTCAAATTTACCTGAGCACGTGTCCCCACAGTCAAAATCACTCACTTTTGCAGTGACTTTTGAAGCTTTTCCCCAGTTTTAAATGGCTCATGCACAAGATATCACCATGAGAATTTGGTAGAGCCCATCCTCATGATGTATTTGTCCAGTATTTAGTGTCAGGAAGAACGGATAAAGGGCTCTAGTGACGGAGCAAATACCTGGGAGAGGAGTAGGCAATATCCTGAGAATGCAAAGTTTTAAAACAAATGTTCTGAGCCTCAGTGGGGAAGATATTCACAGCTTGCACTGTGGTTTGCCCTGTGATATGAGGGAAAATGCATTCAAAAATTTCACACAATTTGGCATTTGCAGGAGTTGCAATTAGCTAAGCCAGTGCTGAAGCTCCCAAAATAACCAGCCACTTTCTTTTCTGGTGCTTGTCAGAACACCCAGAGGTGAACTAAAAGGCTGGGAATTTTTTATACAAGGACAAGGGGGGATGGTTTAAACCGACAGAAAGAAGGTTTAAACTGGATATTAGGGAGAAATTCTTGCCTGTGAAGGTGGTGAGACCTTGGCACAGGTGGCCCAAAGCATCTCTGGAATTGTTCAAGGCCAAGTTGGATGAGGTTTGGAGCAACTTGGACTAGTGGAGGGTGTCCCTGCCCACGTCCAGAGAGTTGGAATCAGAGGAGCTTTAAGGTCCCTTCCAACCCCAGCCATTCTGGGATTCGACGATAAATATTCCAGTTCCTAAGGCGGTAGTTCAAATCCTCGCATCGAAATAATCTTTGGATGGTGTGGAATATTTAACAGCACTTACATGCTCCTGCTGCTCCAGTTCACATGTACAGGAGGCTGCTTAAAATTCGGAGCAGATGCCTCCGAGTCAGCCCTGCTGCTCCCAGGGAAGATCCCATCTGAGCACAGCAAACTCCGGTGGAAACCACTGATTGGCTTCAAACCAAACCTCAGTTTCAGGTCGTGAGAACCATCAAAAGATATTTGGAGCCATTTGTATGCGGGTGCATCCATTTAATCACAAGTTATTTGTGCAACTGCGTTGTAACAAGATGAGAAATGGGAGATAATTTCACAGAGGTTCTGTTATCTTCTTCTTTAGCAACAAAACAAGTTGGTGTCCTTTGCCAGGGCTTTGAAGAGCAGTGACTTCACCTTCTAAACCACCACAGGGTGTTGCCGCTCCGGGGGTCAGGAACTCTCTTTGGGGAAATTCTGATATTCTTTCAGTCAAATTTCTAATTTACTGGCTTAGAGCAGGGTCCCCAGGCATGGCAGAGGTTGCCTGAAACCTTAAAATTTCACCAGAAAGTATTCCAGACGAAGAAGTTTGTCTGTTATCCTTCTAATCAGATGGTCTTGTAAAGCTTCTGGGTAAAACTAAAGAGAAATGGAGGGCAAAAAAAGAAGAATGGGAGAGGTGTAATGGAAGAAAAGCAGAGATAAAGTGCTGCCTGGAGAGAGGAGTGAGGAAATATGCCCCACAAAATAAATTGAGAAACATGAGAAGATGATGAGATCTCATTTATCTCTCATACGTGGCTCTCTCAGTGACTGAGCACTAACAGAGCAATAAAAGGGCTGGTCTGAAATCTTCTCTTGTTCAGAATTCACAGGAACACCCAAAGAACAAGCTTTTAGCACAGCTATGAATATTTTTTAAGACTTTCCTTAAAAGGGGACAGATATTTTGCCTCACTAACTCTGCGTCATCACTGGGAGTTGCTCATGGAAATTTAGATGAGCAAATTGTTGTTAACTGGGCAATTAAGCATCTAATTTGGGCAGAAGGTGCAATGAGAATCCCTGTTTTTCCCCGCACGGCAACAGAGGAGCAAATAACTTAATCAGAGAAGGGGTTTGTGAACAAAACTGTGAGTTTGAATCCTCAGGAAGGAACAAAGGGGCACCCTTACAATGGGCAGTTGTGTTGGGATTTGGGGTATTCACCTCCCTTCCCTGGTGCTGCTTAAGGCTCCTCACAGCCACTGCCTTCATTTCCCCTCTTCCCAAAGAGATGCTATCCCCACACAACAGGGCCACCAGTGGGAATTACCCTTTGGAAGGCTTTGCTGGCTTTATGGAACCCAGCAAAAGCCAGAAGGCACAGAGCAACTCAGCAAGTTTGGAGAGAAAATGTGGCACAGTCCACAAATATCTTAGGAGATGTGGTGAAATCTTCTGAAATATCGCTTGAAATATCTGGGATGTCCCTTCCTGGGGTCAGGGCTGGCACAGCTTGTGCTCTGCTGTGGTGAGGAGCAGGGCTGGAGGAGCCACCACAGACCGCCCCTGTCCTTGGCTCAACACCCACACAAGCCCAGTTAAGCCAAGATTTAATTGTGAATCTTGAATAAATGAGCCCCAGAGGAGCAACACCTCTCCCACCTCCCTCAGCCCACGCAGCCCTGGGTGTGCAAGTCAGATAAAGTGTTTTAAACCAGAGGAGAGGGGAGGAGATCAAAGTGCTGGGCGGCTTCGAGAGCAAGATGCTAAATATTCCTCAAAGTTTAGGAGGATTTTTATCCTCCAAGAGGCAATAGCTTTTGTAATGGCTGCGCATAGATATTATTTTTAGGACAACCTGTCTGGAGACTTAGTGTTGGCAGTGCAAAACCTCTGTATTTGCTTTTCATTAGACCGATTTAATTTGCATTTGGCGATATGAAAATTCCTTGTTGTCAGCAGGAACAGCAGCAAATGGCTTGTCTGGAAATCTGTCCCAGTGCCCCACGCTCTGAGCTGTGAGTGGGTTCAGCTCTGCAATCACTCACCTCAGATCCCTCCAAAAATGCTGTTGGACTGGACTCCTCCTCCTCTCCCCAAGCGCTGCTGGATCTTGTTCAGGAGCTTATGCTGAAGATGAGGAATAATCTCTTCCTGCAGGGAACTGCAGGCCATGCAAGTGCCAACAGCTTCCCACCATGATGGTCGTGGGGTTTGGGAGGAGAGAATGCTTTTCCAAGAGAATACAACAGTGAATCCCAGCTCATGGTACCCCTCAGTCTCCGAGGGTTTCCCTGTCGGGGGTGTTTGGGGTTGAAGTTGGACAGGCATGGCTTTAGGAAATAGTAACAGGATCATAGAATGATGGAATGGTTTGGGTTGGAAGGGACATTAAAATCACCTCATTCCACCCCCTGCCATGGGCAGGGGCACCTTCTACTGGCCCAGGTTGCTCCAAGCCCCGTCCAACCTGGCCTTGGACACTTCCAGGGGTGGGGCAGCCACAGCTTCTCTGGGCAACCTGTGCCAGGGCCTCCCCACCCTCACAGGGAAATAATGCTCATGTTTCAGTTTATTGGAGAATTTGGGCTGTTTTGGTGGTTCTGTGAAGTTCTTACCACTTCAGAAGCTTGTGGAGTGAGTTCAAATAAAAATCTGAGTTGGTGCCATGGAAATTCCACTTGAAGCAGTGGAAAACTGCCTCTGGGAGGTGGATGTAGCAGTAAAGCACAGGAATGTGATTGAAACACTAGTGTTATGATTAAAATTTGAGGAAGTAATTACTGGCATGATTGCAGCACTAAATATAATCCACAATGGCAGCAAATGGGGGAAGTTCTGGGGGTGTGAGTGATGGCACAGGAATGTTCTGGAAGGGCAGAGCTCAAGCCCCTAGTGGTTCCTCTGAGGTCCCCGGGTTTGCTCTCACTGCGCCACCTTACACAAGGCCATCACCAACACTGGAATTCCAGCCTTGGACTCCTATCCTATTAACTCCTCCTGTGGTTTAACTCCTACATTTGCCACCTTCATTAATTTCCACGTCCCCCACGGCTGTTTCTGAAGCCTGACGGAGACTTTCCCGAACTCCTGCCTTTCAGTGCCTTTTCCTCCCTCTCCTCGTTAGCATTCCGGCACACATCAGTGGGGTTATGTCTTCAAGGTTAAAAAATTCCGATGGCAAGTCGGATTCCTGGTCTGAAGTTTCCCTTTGAAGTCTCTTTTGGAGCCGCTGGGGAAGGAGCAGGCGGCGAAGCTCCGTGTAGAGCCCTGACCCACGGCCTCGTGCCCAGAGATTTCTGCTGGGGGAAAAGCTGCTGCTCCAAGAGAGAGGGAAAACCACAGGGAAATTAATCACTCAGCCTTTTGTTTTCAAAACTATAGCTGTTCATCTGCTCAAAATTCATGAGAGGTAACTTAATATGTAATGTACAATAAATTGAAGCCTATTTCAGCGTCCTTCTGCTCTTCCAGCAGTGCATGACACACGTTGTGAGACTGAAAGGATAATTACAATTCATCCCTGGGAAAGAAAATTCAGTAATTACCATTAAGAAAAAAAAAAATCTTTATAGTGTTTTCTATCAAGCAAGAAATCCTGCTAAGGTGTGATCAGCAACCTGGTGTCGTGGAAGGGGTCCCTGCCCATGGCAGGAGGTGGGGTGAGATGAGCTTTAAGGTCCCTTCCAACCCAAACCATTCTGTGATTCTGTGAATAGCAAAGCACTTCAGTAGCTGATGGAAAGGACACGTGTCAGCTGCTTAAACTGACCTCAGGGCATCAGTCTGAGTGCTCCAGGAGATGCTGCAAAGCCTCGCAAGTGCCCCAGCCCAGCAAGAGCTGCAGCATCTCAAATCCGTATCCACCTTCGTGGCAGAGGTGCTTGTAATCGCAGGTGGTAATCCAAGGCATGGAAAGAATGCAAACTTCGATGTTTTTCCCTTAAATAATGTTAGGTTTTCAAGTGGGAAACATCTTTTGTGGTTGTTCCTAAAAATCCACGCGATGGGAAGAGCATCCCTGCAACCTGTGCTTTGGTGTGGGGTCTGGGGATGCTGCAGGACCAGCAGTGTCAGGTAAACTCTGATTTAACAAACCGGCCAAGGAAAGCCCAGTTTAATAGAAATGGTTGAAACTAAATACGTGAAGAATTCACTCTAGACTGTGCCCATTTATTTTCGGCTGGGATCCCTGATCGGGTGTGAAACCTCAGCAGGGAGGACCCGGGCTGAAAGAGTTCCTTCATTTTCTGCCAGGCACTTTGATTTTCCAGGGGCAGCAGGGCTGGCTGTTTTAAATTCTTTTGATCAATTATTTTTTCAACCGTTACTTGCTGGAATTAAGTGAGTTTTGATTGGAAAATCAGCTTAACCAACTGCTTTATTAGTCAGCGGAAACTGCTTTGGCTAATTGACAGGGGAAATATTGGAAGAGAAATCAAGATCTGGAAAATGTTACTTACCAGGAACAGTTCAGCTCCCCTCAATCACGTTAGCTTTCCATTCTGTGGTGATATCGAATTCAGGCATGTTATAGGCTCTTTTTCAAGGGGAAATAGAAAATTTTCCTGGTAGTGGAAAGTAATTGCGTTAGATTTATCGAAATAAAGATGATTCATCCAGATTTGTGACTGAGAATATGAGTTCTTGAGGTGTAGAAAACCAACCCGGTTACTTGATTCACTTTCTTAAAAAACTAAAGGTTTGTTACTTGAGGTGGAGGAGGTGGAGAAGGGTGGCACTTTGTTCCCAGCCCCCCAGTGCCCACGGTGGCCCCTCGGTAAATTCTTCCCAGATGCCAGGAGGTGGGGAGTGCTGAGCGTGGGATGTGAGGAGAGGACTCTGGGTTTGGATGCTGGCTCTTTGCTGGCAGGTGAACACCTACATGTGCAGATGGGCTTCCTCCAGCACAGGCATCACCAGTGCAGCACCCGGCTCATATGTCCTGGGCCAAAGCGACTGAAACCTCTCCTCTGTGGTTTTATACTGAATAAAAGAAAAATTGTGACGGATTCGACCCCTCTGGACCATAATCATCCTTCACTTCAGCTGCTGATGGGGTGTGAAAGTGAATCCCCCGAGCTGGGCTCTGCACAGCTCCCACGGGAGCCTGGAGCCAAGTGCCTCCCCAGCCCAGGGGGGCTGAAGCCCAAGGGTTGGCATCCACCAGGAGAAGCAGAGCCCACTGCCAGTGTTCGCCATCCAGCCAGTGCCTCGGGAGCAGGGCCCCTGCCTGGGCTCTCCATCACACTGACAGCTCCTGAAAGCCGTGGCTCTGCGTGGTGGCGGCTGCCAGGCTCCCAATGGCACCATCAATCCCAGCCTGTCAAGGCTTGTTGTCCCTTGCAGTGGTCAAAACAAGAGGGAATTCAGGCAGCAGCCGTGAAACAAAGAAGAGAAAAGGAAAGGAAGGCTCTGGGTGTGCAAGGAGGGTGAGTCAAGTGATGGAGCTCCACATCAACCCACAGGCGTGAGGTCCTGAGGGGTTTGCTCAGGTGTGTGGTGCTTCCTGGCACTTGGAATCCACCTGGTCCTCGGCAGGATGGACCAACTTCTCCTCCCATCTGCATTTCTGATGCTGGTGAGCTGCTCAAGGTGAGTGAGTGCCCATGGCTGGATGAATTCACAATCTGCCTCTCCAGACTGGAGTTTCATGGCCCAGGTCATGAGCTGTGGGCACGGGGCATCGTCACCTGCTCCTGCCCAGCTTCAAAATCAACAGAAGGTAAACCCAAGAGCTCTGAGAAGTTGGTGCCCCAAATCTGCTCCCAACAAGAGAGGCTTTACACTGGGTATTTTGGTTCAATTAGCACACTGCCTGTCTGAAAGCGAGGAACAATCATTTCAATTCATGTTGTACAGCTTGGCCTGAAGTTTCCTCTGCAGTGAATTATTAGCTTGGTGATAAATACATTTTGTCATTTCCTACATCATAAACATTTATTTCTAGTGCTAATTAGAACAGATTCATTGTCGCAGAAGTTGTAAGTGTCTATAAAAGCTCGCCATTGTTTCACTGAGCACTCTGCAGGCAGCTGTGCCCCCACAAATCTGGGATACAGTAGCAGATGGCAGGTATTCCTGTACAATTAGCCAGCAAGCCTGGGTTACCCACTTACCTGGGTAATTAAGGAGTTTGGAGGAAAACGTTCAGCCAAGGCAGAACTACGAATATTGCATCCCTCTGCCTCTGCTTTTGAGCCTTATGTTCACTCCTGGCTTTGAAAGCAGAAGTACAAGGGATGGAGCACAAAAGGAGCTTTTCCAATTGCTCATGCGTTTGAAGGATTTTCAGCTTGGGGTGTTTATTCTTTTTGGTTGGTTATTTGTTGCTTTAATGAAGGCTAAAAACCTTTTTCTGTTGCTTTCTGGTCCTCTGGTGGTAACCAGCAACATTATTTTCAGCTGTGTTTTTCTGAGCGTTGCTGTTGAGCATGGCTGTACTCGACACAGTCAATAAATGCTGGGGAATAAAATGATATATAAAACGTTTAAGAGACAAGAGGCTGTGCAGCAATCCTTAGCCACAGGGCATGTTTTTCCCTCTGGCTATATGAACCCCAGGAATGTGGGATGTTTCAGCAGCTTTCCCTCGCCGCTGCAGACGGTGGAGGACGGTTTGCTGGGCACGGAGGTGACTCTGGGCAGCAGATTCTCCTGGCACCGTCAGATTTACAGCCTACATGTGCCCAAGTGCCATAAACACAGTGTTTTGCTGGTGGGAAACCTTTTGGACTGGTTCAGCATTCACCATAAATCACTGGGGTGGAAGCATCCCCCCGTTCCTGCTGCGGGGGACAGCAGGGACACAGCTCCTGCAGACACCTCCCTCCCAGCCAGGCCCCAGGGGCTGGCACAGGGCACAGGGCAGCCTGAGGGGATTGTTCTGTCTCCTTTGCTTCCCAGAGGTCTGTCCAAAGGGGTGGGTGAGGGTGCCTTTGGTGCCAGAGGCTGGGATGAGGATCAAAAGAGGAAGAATACAAGACTGGACATAGCAAATGCAGACACAGCTGTGCAAACCAACACTGAAATGGTGCTGTTTGGCCCTTCTGATGCAGCACAGCATCTCAGCAGGGCGAGCAGAAATCCCTCAGCATCACACACAGAACTGCAAATGTGACCCTATTTCTGCTAAGAGTGGGTGCAGAAAGAGTCAAAATGCAATCCAAGAGGAAAATATTGAGCTTCATATTAAAAGTCTTGCCTAATTTTGTCTTGAAAGACACTGGACCAAGTTCCTATTGTGGTTATAGTCAATAACTTTGTTCCTAAGATCATGCAATCCTGTGAGTGAATCCTGGTCTGGTTTAAGATGGAAGGGATATTAAAGCTCACCCAGTTCCACCCCCTGCCCTGGGCAGGGACACCTTCCACTAGCCCAGGTTGCTCCAAGCCCTGTCCAACCTGGCCTTGGACACTTCCAGGGATGGGGCAGCCACAGTTTCTCTGGGCAACCTGTGCCAGGGCCTCCCCACCCTCACAGCCAAGGATTTGTTCCCAATATCTAATCTAAACCCATTCCAGGGTGTATTACAGGACCATCTGCAGAGGGAATGAGGCTCCCAGGCAGACTCCCGGCCTGATAAAGACGCAGCTCAGCTCAGGCTTTAATGCCCAATGTTCCTCATGGAGTGATGAACTCTGAGCAGTATCAGGGCAATTTCTTTTCTGGATCTCATTTGGGCCAAAAATGACAAATGTAGCTGCTAATTTAATTGTCAGTTGAATTGCCTTTTCCAGAGCTGGCCCAAAAATCAATGCATGGAGATGTGTTGGCTGCATGTACGAGCGTTATATATACCCCCCAAAAAACCCTGTGCCCGCTTTTAGTCAATTGCAAAACAGTGCAAGATGATAATAAAGACTGAACACAAATGGGCTATTTGGCTGAAATATCTGTAATTTAAAATGGTGAATGTTCCTGCTTCCACTGGAGCAGAAATGGAAGGTCGTGTGCTGCTGCTGGCAGCATGAGGATGGGGCAGGGAAACCTGGGGAGAGACAGTGAGTGTGGATGTGGGTCTGCTGTGTGGGGGCTCACATGGGGGGCAAATCCACGCCTGAGCGGGGAAATGTCCCCAGGAAAGGGTGGTGTGGTGTGAAAACTGAAGAGCTGCACGGTGCTTGCTGCTGGGCTGAGTTTTAATCTTAAAATCCCGGAACGGTTTAAGTTGGAAGGGACCTTAAAGCTCATCCAGTTCCATCACCTTCCACTAGCCCAGGTTGCTCCAAGCCCCATCCAACCTGGTCTTGGACACTTCCAGGGATGGGGCAGCCACAGCTTCTCTGGGCAACCTGCTGCAGGGCCTCCCCACCTCTGAGTAAAGAATTTCTTCCTAACATCTAATCCAAATCTCTCCTCTTTTAGACTAAAACCAGTCCCCATTGTCCTGTCACTACCAAGTCGCTCTCTCTCTTTTTTGTCAGGCCCAAGGATGCCCTTGATTCCTGCAGACTGGTGATCCCAGCTACTTTTCCAGGCAGGACCCAGCTGGGCTCCCAGCTCATCTCCAGCTTGGTTGTTCCTTCTGCAGGAGAGACGTGGAGACACCAGAACTTATTTTGGTTGTCGAGTGTATTATTTCCCATGAGCAACATTAACCCACGTTTTGTTGCTTTAGCTGTTTAGATCACTTAATTTGTTCACACCAATTCCTGCTTCATTATGGTGACGTGCCTACTGCGAGCACAACTTCAAACAATTTTAAGATTTTGATGCAGAATGTAGTCCTTGAGCTTTGGGCCAGATTTTTGCTTAATAATGTAATTTAAAATTCACGTGAACCCCCAAAGCAGCACAAGCTCCCTCTGGGAGTCCAAGTGTGTTTCTCTCTGAGCATCACTTGCCTTGCCCTCAGTAGCTGAAATGGAATGTAACGCACGATGTGATGTGAAAATGCTATTTTCTCATCAAGAGCACAATGTCAGAATTATTTTCCTCCTATTCTTTAAGATACCTGTGCTTTCCCATCCTCGATTAAATGTCAGGTCACACTGAGTATCCAATCAAAGCAGGAGCTGTTTCAGATCCCATTTCACATAAGCATGGAGAAGAATGTTGAATTTTTATCACCTTTTTTTTTTTGTTGAATTGAAACATCCAGATACATCTAGAGACTCCATAACCTGAGGAATAACCTGAGAACTGATATATCCAGCTCATGGAGAAACAAAGCTGGGGCTGCACTCACCCCATCCTGCCCCAAACACACCACATGTGGATCTCATTGCCTCCTTCATCCACTCTGTTCCACTGAATTAAGCTCCAAGATTAAAGCAATAAGAAAACAAAATTGAATTAAGTTGATGAGAATGCAAATAATGTCATTTGTAATTAGATCTTTTGTCTTCCCATTTCATTCCCTGCTCTTTTATAGTCTTTCCAGCTTCTGTGTCTCTTCCTCATCCTTCTTTTGAGTTTTTTTTTTTTTTAAATCACTTACTAAGCCCTGAATAACACATCTGCATTATGTAATCCTCAGACAAATAATTAACCAGGAGGGGCCGTGGCATCTTTCCCTGGCATCTCTTCTGCCTTGACCTCTGGTTTCTGGCAGTGGCTTCGCCCAGGTCCCAAAGGCACCAAACCTGCAGCTCCCAGGGCACTGCAGGCAGAGGATCTGCCCTGTAAAGCCGGGGGTATGGTGCTGCTGGAATCCAGCCTGGATTGTTCTGACAAGGCTGCAGGGAAGGCTGGAGAGCAGCTGGGGGAGGATGGAACTCCCAGCCCTGTGCCTCGTGCTCCCCCTGACCAAGCCCTGTCCTCCCTGGGCTGGGAAGGCAGAGCTGGCCCGGGGTGTAACACTCCCAAAAATGCCCAAACTCATCCCTCCAGCTGTAAATCTCCACCGTCCCCCCAAGGAAAGGGCTTCACCAGCCCAAGCCCCTGGTCTTTGAGAAGCATCATCAGCACAGGGACCTGAGCTGACCAGCAGGGATCTGAGCAGGGACCAAGGGGAAGGGGAGAGCAGTGCTGCTCTCCGTGTGCTCAGAGCTCCGTGGGAAGGCTCAGCTCAAACTACCTCCCGAGCACTGCCTTGTATTTGCCCGGACGCCCAGCTTTTATAACAGCATTTTTGCAAATTGATAAAGATGACAGCTTTATCAGCATCCCGTTCCAGCTCCTGCCAGGCTGGTTTTATCACCCAGCCGACACTGCTCCCATTCATTCCTACCTGGATGCTTTTGCTGTCGCTGGTGTTCTGTGATTCATACTTTTGGTTTCCCTAAATTGGATTATTTCAATCCGAGGCCCTTTGGGCTGGTGCAGACTGTTCTGGCAAGGGGCCAGGCTGTAGCTGAGTGTAACACACAGAAATTCCAGCTCTGATCCCTGTTACAGTTAATCTTCATCCACTTCCTTGCAGAGTGGATTGAGCTAATGCTTTATGGGATGTTCTGCCCTGCTCATCCCACAGGAATCCCCCTCCTTCCCCTTATCATTCATGTGGTTTTGAGGCAGCCATGGGGCTGCAGAGCTGGGGCATATCCAGGTCATGTTCTTAACCAAACCCTGGACTGACTGACAGAGAAAATGCCACCAGGTTAAACAGAATTTTCCCTTTCTGAGCGGGACTGTTCTTGGTCCTGCTGTGGCAGCTCACCCCCTATTCTCCACAGCCACAATAACCCCATCCTGGGGCTGATCCTGGTGGGACTGTTATCAACATGCCAGCCCTCATCCTGCCACTGTAAATAGTCAGTAAAGAGTATCTAAAATGTTACTTTGATGGTATATGTACATAATAAATAGAACATAAACATTTGATTGTGGCAAAATGTTGTTCCTTTCCATGCCCCTTCACAGGAGTTTAAGTTGATTTCTAGTTCGTTGTTGGCAATTAACAGTACACATTACTTCTTCTAATTCCTCATTTTATGGTCCTCAGGTGCAGACCAGTTTCTGTGGAATCAGAGCATTTTTGGGCTGTGCCACGCTCTCACACGGGTGGGAGATAATGTGGAGTTCACTGTGTAAAGAACCATTAAAAGTGACTTCAGGAGTCAATAAACTCCCAGCTCCGGTTGTGTTATCAGTATTGATTCAGTTAATAACTATTTATCTTAATCCCAGGCCCCTGGCAGCTGCTGGTTTAACCCTTTGAGGAGGCATGTTTAAGGATGAGCCCACCCGGCATCCAGACTGCAGGAGGTTTTTCTGTGATGGAATTCCTTAAGGATTTTCTGCTGTGCTGGCCCTGATGATCGATTGGAAGCTGAGATAAGTGGCAGGGCAAGCAGCCCCTCTCTGGGATGGGTCGTGAGTATTGATCCTGCTCAGTGGGACTGGGAGAGACTGGAACAACCCTCTGCTGAACCCCATATTCCCTCCTCCCGCATCCAGGGGATATCCATCACTTCTCCTAGGAAACCAGTGCACGGCATTGCTGGGGCTTGACTGTGCCCCTTCACTTCCCTTTACCTCACACAGACCTTCCTTCTCCTTTGGCTCTCCAGACCCAGCAGCATTAAACACTAATTTCCCATTCATTCTCAAGAAAAAACATTCTTTAACTCCTAATAGCTTTCCTAAAGCCATAACCTGCTTTGTCTGCTGTTTAATAGGGAATCAATATTGTTGTAATACAACGAAATTAACATTGATTTATCTCATTCTAACTGGCAGCTAAACCAATAAGGCATTAGTCGGGTGCTCCTGCCAGGAGGCCCAGTCGGCTTCTTCAAGCCTGATGTGTTTCTCTTTGCTAATAATTAATTACAAAAATCTGGCATAAGGCTTGAAAAGGGGATTAGGCAGAATTACTACTTGCAGCAGTTTTCTGAATTAATGCAAAAGGGGAATCTGTCAAACTGAAATGCTTTTTAGATGTGTTCACACTGGCAGGTGCAGGCTGGACATCCACCTTCACCTGATGGGCTGCGTGAGGGGCAGAAGCCTTGAACTGTTGTATTGACCATCTCACGGAATCCCAGAGTTGTTTGTGTTGGAGAGACATTAAAGATCATGTCATTCCACCCCCTGCCATGGGCAGGGACACCTTCCACTAGCCCAGGTGGCTCCAAGCCCCATCCAACCTGGCCTTGGACACTTCCAGGGATGGGGCAGCCACAGCTTCTCTGTGCCAGGGCCTCACACCCAGCTGGGTCAGCAGAGGTGTGTGGAGCTCTCACCAGAGGTCAGTGGATGCCCAAGAGCTTGAAGAGCAGGCACTGATTTACTCCATCTATCATCATCTTAGCTCTGCTGATGCATACTCTGTTCTTCAACAAAACACATGTGTTTGAAGGGAGCTCTCCGTGCTGGGAAAGGTTTGTGTGAGCAGTGGTGCTGCTCTGGCAGTCCCAGCCCTGGCCTGTCCCTGCCACAACACAGGCAGCAAAGCGTGGGCTGCAGATCTGAGCCTGAGGTGTCCGTGCCATGCTCTGAGAGCTTAATTAGCCAAACAGCTTCTGTAATTACAGCAGCACAACCTGCTGCAGGAGCATTCCCCAGCTGCAGCTTCAGGGAGTCCATTGTGCATCCCTGTGGACTGGGAGGGACCTGGGATGGCTCACGGGATGGCACGGGCAGGGGAAAGGACAGAATTCTTGTCGCTGTTGCTTCAACAGCTTGTGTGCATCAGCCAAGTGGAAATCAAAAGGTAAAAATGGATTTAAATCCAAAAAAAAAAAGGATATTTGTCTCTCAGTCGGGGGACTGGGAGAGCCATTTCTCATTCTAACAATCAGTGATTAACTCAGAGGCAGGAGGGAATACTCCTCTGAGACAGGAATGCTCCCGACTGCAGTTTACACGGGATCTACAGTAATTCTGTTGTATTAATATAATTACCAGACAATCCATTTCAATAACATAATCACCAGCCATATTTCATTCCTCAATTACTGTTCTGATACGCCATAACCTCCTCACAAACCCACCACTAAAATGATTTTTTAAAGAGAACAATCTAATAATTACTCGCGCCATGTTAAGCCAATTAGCCCAGTGGCAATGGAACAGAAGGGATTTTTTTCTTACTGGCTACTCATTGGCAGTGGGAAAAAAAAGTTTCAGGGAAAGGACGTGTGTCTCTTCAGAGGCTTTTTTTAAAGATTTGCAGTCTTCAAGTGAAGAACACACTGGGACAAATAAGCCCTGAGCAGATGATGATGCACTGGTGCAGTTGCCCTGGTACAGGCTGGGGTTTGTCCAGTCCCATCTTCTCCAACGCGTCCCATCAGCTCCCCCCATGAGGTCCCACGTCTCCCTGCTCCTGGTTGGGGTGGTGCATGTCGTACATCTTGTGGCTCCCCGCTCTCCTCTGCTTTCCTGAGCCGTTTCTCCAGTCCCCCAGTTCTGCCTTGGCTGCCCTTTCCAATTTAAGCATGGGGTTTCCCACCGTTTTTCCTGCTCCACCTCCCAGTACTTCTGCAGTGTTTTTGTGCTGAGGATGACCCCAGGCTTGGCCAAACCCTGTTTCTGCACCCAGTGCAGGGAAGGGGAGGATGAGAGAAGCCAACAGCCAAACTCACAGAGGACTGAGGCTCCTAAACTCAAAATTTTTGGACTCTTTCTATCTCAGAGCCTTGTCTGTTCCCGGCTGGTGATGGAACAGGTAACACCACCCTCCCGCAGGCCCAACAGCCTCCAGTGCCTGCAGCACCTCCTCCTCCAGTGCTGCCCCAGACACCAGCCCTAAATGTCCTACATTTAAACAAATTACATTTCCACCTGTCCGGGAGATCAGCACAACGTGCAGGGGATGAATCCTGCTTGCCTCAGCACTGGAATTAAGGAGCAGAAATACGATTGTTTGCCACAGGAAAGCAGCTCAGGAAGCTGCGTGTTACACATTGTCATGTTATACATGAGGGCTTTGCGCCGCAGCCCCCCGAGATTGTAATGAATAAAATCTTGACAACGTTCTCTCCTGCATTAATCATTTTAAGCTGATCCTACAGGATACAAGGGCAAATTAAATTCTATTTGCAATTTCATGCATGACGCCCGGCGAGGCCGATGCCTGAGCCAGCAGTTTTTCAGCAAGACAAGCGTGTAAGCTGCAATTATGCAGTTACTTTCTCCCATGTGCCAACTCCCTTATTACTGACAAATTTACAAATGAAAACGTATGAATGGTATTAAACTCACCTTCAAGGATGGAGCAAATTTAAATGAATAACTTGTGAGGCTGCGCTTGAAGAAAAACACAGCTCTTAATGGTTAAAGTGGTAAGTGGAGGATCTGTGCCTTCCCAGGGCTGCTCTGTGGGGACCAGGCGGCTCTGATCCCAACCTGTTGGTGCCAGTCCCTGTCTCCCACCTGGAAACAAGCAGTGGGAGACATGGATACACCCCAGCTCCGATGGGAGAGATATTCCCTGTCCCAGGGTGCTCCCACTGTGAGACACCCTGTCCTCAGTCAGGCAGGGCTGTGGGTGCAGGCAGCTCACAGGCAGCACAGGGATGGCTGTTCAGCCAGATGGGCCTTTCCAAACACTTCCAGCACTTCCAGGGTGCTTCCTTCTTCCTTTTTAAACCATAAGACCCAGGAGGAGCCCAGCTATGGAGAGCAGCCCTGCAGCTACTAACAGCTCTGAAACAGCAGAAAGCAAGACCTCTCCTTCCCTGTTGGCATTCCAAAGATCCTTTCACTACTGTCAGAAAAGCACAGGGCTCCTGCTTCCACCTCTCCCCTTCCCACTCCAGTCCCTGCACCAGTGACAGGTCCCCACTGTCCCCATTGTCCCCTCTGTCCCTGCGAGGAGCCCAGGCCCCCTCAGCACACTCTGAGCAAGTCCCCAGGGCTTGGTGGAGCTGTTCTGGAAAAGGCCCTCTCCTGCAGAGATTTACAGTCCCCATCTGACCTGGTACAGCCACAAACTGACACTTCTGCAGGACTAAGTGTACCTGTCCAGACTGACAGAGGCTCACACTCCTAATTTTACATGACTACAGCCCTGACGTCTTCTCACTTTCGGGGGCGTGCAAGACGTGCAGCGCGTGTGAGCCACGGTGTTGCTGTGTGGTGGTTCTGAGCAGCACAACACAGGCATTTATTAACTATTTATTACCCATCTAATGCACAACTCATGAGGGATGCCAGCCCAGGCTTTGCTTTATTTTCCAACCTGCGTGGCTGACCCCCAGCTGGCCTTCTCCAGACGGAAGGCAACCGGGGCGTTTTGGATCAAGGAAAATACTGATGCAAAGTTCCAGCTCAACTCCGCTGATGAAACACAACAGTTTTCTAAGCAGCAGCTCATTTCCAGCTGCCTGGGTCGCTCGTAAGGGAGGGCTTGGAAAGCAACAGCCAACAGGTAGGGTTGCATGTGGGGACAAAAGCAGGAGAGAGCCTAGAGGAGCCCAGGGATTCACACCGGGAGAATTGGCAGAGCATGAAAGGTCTGGTGTTGATTCAGAGTTTTAAATAGGAGCAGAGCAAGGAAAGCAAAGTCATAATAAAGGTAATAACAACCCAAGTGTGCTCGCTGCCTGTGTGTAGGGTCAGCGGTGCCCTTGATGTGCTGACACTGCTCTGTGTGAGCTGTTCCATTAAACACAAGGAATGTTCCTGCTCCCTGGCAGGTCTGTCGGGAGGGAGCACGTCCCTGGGGCCCCCTGGGGCTGTACAGGAGTCTGACCAGATGCTGGTATTGCCCACTTGCAGCAACACTGCCATCACCATTCCCTGGGCCACACAGATCCCTTCGTGGGACCCAGTGTGTCCTCCCCAAATGGCTTCTTGGCTTCCCCTGTGCAGCATCTGCAGGGAAAAGCAGGGGCAGAACTGCCAAAAATCTCCCAGTTCTCCTCTTCAAGCTTCACCACAGCGCTAACAATTTTTAAAATGTTGGTTTTGGTTTGCTGTTCTTTGTTTTTTTTAAATTTTAGTGTTTCATTTCCCAAGGTCCCAGCCCCTGCAGCTGGATGATAATGTGAGTTTCTCACTCCAGCTTTTGTGGGGTAAATTTTCAAAATAAATGAAGTGAACTGGAGGAAGGGAAATAGTGCAGAGCTGGTGCCTTTCTGGATGGCACATTTGAGTAAAAACACAGGTTATAAAGATAAAGAAGAGGTGCCTGGTGGGTAGTTGGACCAGTGTCTTGCACACCCTTTTATAGGACACGGGGGAATGGCAACATACTGCCAGAGGGCAGGATTAGATGGGATATTAGGAAGAAATTGTTCTTTGTGAGAGTGGGGAGGCCTTGGCACAGGTTGCCCAGAGAAGCTGTGGCTGCCCCACCCCTGGAAGTGTCCAAGGCCAGGTTGGACGGGGCTTGGAGCAACCTGGGCTAGTGGAAGGTGTCCCTGCCCATGGCGGGGGTGGAACTGGATGAGCTTTAATATCCCTTCCAACCCAAACCATTCCATGACTGGATGATTCCCACGCCCTGGCAGTATTAGCTGGCTCTGGAGAGGGCAGGAGAGGGGCCAGATAACAAACCTTTATCTCAGACAAATGCCTTAAACTTCCCTTTAGAGGAATTAAGTTCCTGCCTAAGTACTCCCCAGCCAGGCAGCCCCGTGATCTCCTGTCCCCCTCCACTGTGCAGTGTATGCTGATCATGCTCCCTGCAAAAGTTCAAAGCCATTTCCAGCTGCATTTGTAAGGAGCCCTGTCTTAATCGGGTTAGAACATAATATGCTCTTAGTCCTCTGGAGGGGAAACTTACACTTTTCTTCAAAGCACTTTTCTCTGGTAACTTATAACCTTCCCCCCTCTGCCTTGCTCCTCCTTCGGTGTTATTTCCCCGCTGGGAGGCAGTGAGTTTTGTGAAGTCATCATGTACAGCATCATCCACCAGACTCCTCTGCTTTGCTCTCATCAGCTGCAGCAGAGCCCTGAGAACACGAGGGGCCCGAGGTGCTGCTGCCTATCCCATGGGGATAATGCAGCTCCCATGGGTTTTTTCCCCCTCTACATTATCTTAGATTAAGAAACTTGTCACCTGAGACTGCAAAAAGCTTGGTAAGACCCTGGGAAGGGTTGGGCATCAGTACACAGCACAAGGTAGCCTGGAAACTAAAAGAGGGCAGGTTTAGATTAGATATCAGGAACAAATTCTTTACCCAGAGAGTGGGGAGGCCCTGGCACAGGTTGCCCAGAGAAGCTGTAGCTGCTCCATCCCTGCAAGTGTCCGAGGCCAGGTTGGATGGGTCTTGGAGCAACCTGGGCTAGTGGAAGGTGTCCCTGCCCATGGCAGGGAGTGGAAGGAGATGATCTTTAAGGTCTCTTCCATCCCAAACCGTTCTGTGAAACCTGTGTGCTCTTACAGTGCTCTGCAGCCTTTCTCATCCTTTGTTCACCTCTGCATGTCCCTCCCTCTCCCTGCTCTGTGTGTTATTTATTCCTGTAACTAGATCAGCTCTGCAGCGTGTTCAGGAGGGCATTTGCCTGAGAGATCCCCTGTGTGACCCAGCAGCAGGGTGCTGTCAGGATCCAGGTGCCATCAGGATCATCACACACCCCACACCATCCCTGCAGGACCTGTCCTGCCCAAACACCCCCTGGGAGCATCTGTGGCCATCAGATTCCTTGGCAGGGAAGCCACCAGCATGTGGCTACTCCATGAAACCCCCCAAGATGCTGTGCCAGCACGGATGGCCTGGGACCAGAATTCCATAGGCTCATCCCAAGGCTCCTGTCCCCTGGGTCCCCTCGCCCCACTGGTGTCAAGCAGTGACCCTGCTGCTGCTGGGGCTCTGTGGGCCACACGAAATCTTAAAAAAGGGATCAGGAACCCCAAGAGGGAACACACCAGGTCTGACAGCAGGTCTGCAACAGGTTGAAGCCTCTTCAACAGAGCCATTTGCCCAGCTCAGCAGCAGGTCTGAGCGAAGCCAAGAGCTCCCTGCCACGGCTGCCCGCCTCTCAAATTTACCTAACCCTGGAAACACAGTCCTAATTAAAATATTGATGGGAGGAAGTGGAATCAATCAGCAGCCGGCACACCAGGACGAGCTCTGCATTAAATAGCAGGCGCTGGGCTGCGACGGCTCCTCAGGTGACATTTAATGGCTGTTTGTACAGGAGGAGGAGTGACCCCCGGCTCAGCAGTGGCAACAATTAGCACAGAGCACACCATGGTGTGAACGATTTTAGTGTCAAATAAAAGCTGGTCCTGCTACCCTTGAGCATCCCGGCAAAAAAGCTGAGTCTTGTTTTTCAAGGATGATGAAGGTCTTGTTTTTGGGGTCCTGGGGTGCAGCTCTGTGGGGATCATGCTGGGGGGTGGTTATTGGTTACCATCCTGTGGCAGCTTCCCCTGGGACGTGGCACAACGGAAGGGGGATTTTCTCATGTGCTTTTAGGGAATAGCAGCAAAACCCTGGGATGGAGGGAGGAGAGCCAAAGGCTTTGCTGGAGAAGGTGTTTGGGAAGGGAGGAGCCCTCTGGTAGAGCAGGGTGGGAGGTGGGCACTTCAGTGCTGCATTTCCTACAGCTCCATACCTGCAGGTAATAACGGGGTTCTTTTGCACTCACTGCCCTCACCAGTGCCCCCGCTGTGTGAGCACAGCCTCAACTGGTCCGAACTGGGCTCCAGGTGCCAAGGGGGGAGTGAGAGCGGCTCCACCCCACTCCTACCCTGCACACTGCTTCTGGAAGATGTAAAAGCAATGTTAGGGGGAGCCTCAAAGGGCTGGGGAGGTATTGTTAACCCACATCAAAGATGGGGACCCGAGCAAGCGGCTTGGCGGGGGCAGCGAACACCGCGGCAGCCAGATCAAAAGGAATAAAACACCAAGATGTGCAGCGTTTCTTTGCCAGCCACAGAGATAACTAAGAGAGCTTCAAAGGCATCTTCTGCACTCATGACTGACTGATAAATAAATAAATAAGGTAGTTGGCTCCTTCTGAGCTCTGCAGTAGGAGGATGAGGAGTGGGGAAGGAGTGCTGGCTCCTGACTCTGCTTGATGAGCCCGTTGCTCCCTGACATCCTGTCTCTGCTTCACTCAAGAGCAATAATCACAGAATCCTGGAATGGTTTGGGTTGGAAGGGACCTTTAAAGCTCATCTGATTCCAACCCCCTGGCCATGGGCAGGGACACCTTGCACTAGACGGGGTTGCTCCAAGCTCAGTCTAACCTGACCTTGGATGGGGCAAGGGAGGGGGCAGCCACTGCTTCTCTGGGCAAACTGTGCCAGGGCCTCCCCACCCTCTGAGTAAAGAATTTCTTCCTAAATAATCTAGAAATGGGTAAATACTCAATGGGAAACGCCACCTGAGGTTTTGTCTTCCCTGTACAGTTATTTCTAATGCCTGGTCTGGGGGTATCTGACCGGTAGAGTAGCAGCTGGTGCAGGACCCGCTGGCAGAGCATCCCCTGCTGCCCATCCCTGGCATGGCCTGCCCTCCTCCCTCCCTCTTGTCTGTAGCTTTAAGCTGATTCTCTCTGAGAATGCAGTGGCCCCTTGCACAAACCCTCCTCCCGAGTGTCATATTAAAAGGACTGTTAAAAGACTTGCAGAAGTGTAAGTTTTCACACTCCTGTTACCTCCGGTGTCTGGCGCCCAGAGCTAATTAACAGCCCCTGTTATCAATATATGAAACCCATTATTTGCAAGTAGCCTCGTTCCTTCTCCCAAGGTATGTTCAGAAAATGACACATCAGGCAATTTTTTGCCATTCATGAGTTACACTCCATTTTCCAGGTATTTTGAGAAAGGACCATAAGTTTTGTTCTTTGTGAAATAGAGGATTTTGGGAGGAAACCCAAACCACAGTGGAAAAGCCCCTTTGATCCCGTACCGTGAGCAGTTGCCTTGGAAATAACAATCCCCTGCTCCAGGGGAAAAAACCCTGAGGAAGCAGGAGTACCCTGCAGGGTGAGTGCACCAAGATTCAAGCACACCTTGGCAGTGGAGGGTCCTTCCCAACACACACAATCTGGTGGGGCCTCAAAACGAACCCACCCAGATGATCAGCACCAATGAGAAAAGGGTCTTGTCTGCGCCCTCCTCATTTTGGCAGCTTTGTGGGGCAGAGTCAACACACCCCACAGCTTCCTTTTAATCTTAACACCTTCATACTCCTCTCCTCTGTACACGTGGGAGCTTCATACCCACTCCTCTCCTCTGTCGCACATCCACCAGAACCAGGGGTGCAGGCATGACTGCAATTCCCTTTGGAGGCAGAACGCTGTTTGGGATATTCTTCTGATTTTTGGACATTCTTCCTGCCAAGGAACCTGCAGCAGCAAGCCCAGAGCTGCCATTGAGCAGAGGAGGCAGTTCTTTCATCTAACCAGCAAATTCAGAAAATAAGCAGGCAAAGAGCTTGGCTCAAAAACTCTGAGAAAACTGCAAATTATTCTGTTTGAAAGAAAGGAGCCTGTTGGAAATTTCCAATTGGGCAGCTCGGGTTTGAGTGTTGGCGGATCAAAAGCTGCTCGTCCTGCGTGGCTGGAGGCAGCAGAGTGGCAGAAGCAATTCCTGGGCTCTGTGGGGTCCCTGGGCTGGGCTGGTTATTTGCCCGGTGGCTTTAACCAGGGTTCAGTCAGGCTTATCTGTGATTATTGGGTCTTTAGACCAGCCACGATGAAAATGAAATAGCAGCACAGCAGAGACAGACCGAGCTCCCTTTGCTCGGCAAACCCAGAGCCCTCTCCCTGCTGGGGCACCAGAGCACAGAAATGGTCCATTTAACACTGGAACCGCAGCCAAACAGGAAGAAATTTATTCATGGCATTTTTGCAGCTTTTGTTTGGGGATCTGCAGGGGGGAATTCAGCGTAAATGCGCCTCGCTTGGCTTTTGTTAACCCTTGGCTTGCTTTGAGCGAGGGAAAGGGAAAAGCAGCGGAGCTTCAGGCAGACCAGGTGGGTTCTGGTGTCCTGCAAAAACCAGCTGTGGGAGTAAATTCCTGGAAAAAATTTCCCTTGAAGTGTGAAACAAATGCAGGTGGTGGAACAAAGAGGCTCCCGCTCAGCTCAAGGCTCACTGCCCTAATCCAGCACCAGTGGTGGCACAGGGCTCAAATGCTGACCCTCTGGGTGATTTCCCGTCCTGGCAGGGTTTTTGGGATTTGATCCTGCAGATTGGTCTGTGCTCCACTCAGCCAGAGGTTCCCTCTAGATCTGCTGCCCCTAAAAGCTCTTGCTCTTGCTCCAACATTCAGGATTATTTTCCTACTATTTTTTTTTCCCTTCTCATTTTCTCCTGAATTCTCCAGAGTGTTTGCAGCATTTAGGACCCATCCCTAGACGTATCCAAGGCCAGGTTGGACAGGGCTTGGGGCAGCCTGGGATAGTGGAAGGTGTCTCTGCCCGTGGCAGGGGGTGGAATGAGGTGAACTTTAAGGTCCCTTCCAACCCAAACCGTTCCATGGTTCTGTGACTCTGCTCTTCCCTGGCTGTCACACTGTCTGACCAGATTGCCTGAGGCTTTTCTGGAGGCTCCTCAGAAAATCCCAGCCAAGGACTGTTGTACCAACTTGTTTTATTGCTGATTTAGGTTTAGGAGTGTTTTCTGTCACTTCAGTTGTTTCACATCCTTTATGGCTTGGGTATTTAAAGCGTGCAACTGCTTCCCTTGGCAAAAGCAGAACAGCGAAGGGGAAGAGCCTGAAGGGTGAGAGAGTTCAAGTGTTAGAAGGTGACATTCATCAGAAGAGATCTAGAATGAGCATTTCCTCCAGGGAAAAGACGCTGTTTCCCTTCCCCAACCAGGAACTGGAGCTGGAGGATGGGACTGAAATGGGAATGGTCAGGATGCACTGATGGGTAAAAGTCTCCTGATGGGTAAAATGCCCTGATGGACAAAAAATTTTACTGTGATGTGTTAAACTGCCCTGGTGGGTAAAAGTGTCATTTCCAGCACCAGGTGAAGGTGTTCAGCCCTGTGGAGCCTGAGCCAGCTGGCGTTTGAAGTTCTGTACATTTGCATTATAAAGGATCAGATCCAGGTATAAATTATATATCTTGTTTCAATACCAGCTTTAAAGCGAGTGGAAATTGGCCTTTGAAGAGCTGGTTCCTGTGATAGCAGACCCGAACCACACTTGTGAGGAGCTCACCCCCTTGGCAGAGCAAGGGTGGCAGAAGGGTGGGGTAAGAACTGTCCCCCTCACAGACCCAACTGGTTGCTGGGAGTACCATAAAGCAGCTCCACTTCCATGCCTGGGAGATGATTATTTCCATTCTGGATATAATAACGTACATAGGGACACACGCTGCCAAATTGCTCCCTGGCTGCACTGTCTCCATGGCAGGTAATGCAGTTATTCCACAGCTGAAAGGATGTACAGAGGTAAAGGAATTCAGCCTGGAGTACCCAAATTACTGTCTCCCTGAAAGAATGCCAAAGGGAAGTGTGGGGAACGTGGGGGTGTGTGCCCTGGGAACAACGCTGGGGTGGAAGGGACCTGCTGGCTGGGATCAGTCTGTGGGGTCCCTGGGGCTGGGGATTCCTCTCCCACCTGTTATAGACGCGAATAAGGGAAATCCAAAAGCCAATCAGGATAACCAGTCCCTAATTTATTGGCAAGCAGTAGCAGAGCAAAACAGCGCTGGGTGAACAGGAGGAGTCTTGCTCCAAAAGCCTGTCACCCCAAAACAGCGAATGTGTCCGGTATTTATTTTAGATACTCCATACATATTCATTACAGCCTTTTACATAGCTATTTCAGGTATTCAACATATATTTCTTTGACAATTAAGGTTAATTAATTTGTTATCTTTTACAACAAGTTGCAAGTTATAAATTCTAACATTATCTATTAGAAGTTATAAATTCCAAGATTACAAGTTATAAATCCTAAAAAGGTTATAAATACAAGTTATAAATCCTGAAAAGTTATGAATTCTAGTTATAAATCCTAAAAAGTTATAAATTCAAGGATTCCCCATGTCTAGGGAAAACAGGGGAGGCAGTGGTCTGTCTTATGTCTTTATGGGAGTGTAATTAAGTTTTACAAACTGTTTGTTTTCTCCTTCCCTGAGGCTGTAATAACCCATTTGTTTCTTTTATTTTTGTGACACGAATCATAGCTGTTTATTATAATCCCTCCCCTTTTTCTATACCACTAATTTACTTATCAATACCTTGTTACCACCTCTCTGGCCGCTTCCAGGATAAGGTTATGCAATGAACAAACCCCAACTTCTATTACACCACCCACTCCCAGGAACCACCCTGGACAAGTATTGGGGTTCTGGGGTGAGGGAAGAGCTGGGAGCAGCCTTGTGACACCCCAAAACCCACCTGCAGCCCTGCTTGGCCACTGCATGTCTTGCCAGAGAGCCATGGCACGGTGGGCACCAGCACCTCGCCCCAGAGCAGGGTGCAGGGAGCTCACCTGGCACTGCTGGGCACAGACTATGTAAAAGCCTCTAGTTTTTGGCAGCCTTGGTGTCAAAAGCTGAGCCCAGCGCTGCCCTCGCCTGCCTGAGGGATGGAGAAAACTCACCATCACCATCCCATGGAGCTGCACAGCAATTTCCCAGCTCCATCATCATACTGAGCTTGTCTGTGTCTGACCCATCAGGGTCACCCAGAGGTGTGGGCAGCAGGAGGCAGAGGGCACTGGGGACCCCAGCCCTGCCACCCCTCAACTCCTCACCTGGGCGGTGTGTGATGGAGCCAACCTCTCTCCAGGTGGAAAAGAGTCAAAAAATCAGTGTGGATGCCGTGGAGCCTGGGGCTGCCGATAAACCCCAAGCAGCATTCCTGATCTGGGGGTGCACAGAGCCATGACCCCAGGTCAGCTCTGCCTGTGTCCCCCAGTGCCCCTCACTCAGCTCCTTTTCTCCCTGTGCCGCTGCCTTCAGCCCTGCTCTCACCCCAGAGCCTCTGAGCAGCTCCCTGGACCCCAGCACTTGTCTGGGGCCATTCCTGGGAGCTGAGCCTGGGCACTCCCATGGTCCCTGTCCCCCCGGAGCTGCAGCCGTCCCTGTGGAGACGGAAGAGGTCAACCAAGGCTGTTGTATCACAGCTGGAATAACACCTTTTGCTGTGTCCACAGGGACGTGAAGGAGTGGTTTCCAGCCACAATCTGTCGTGTGATGTACGCGTTTTTGTTGTCTCCTCCGAACATATTTCGAGGATTAGAGAAAACCCACATCGTACAAGGGATTTAAAGGTTATTAAGGGAGAAATGCATTTTTCAGCACATGCTGCCTGAGAAGTGTGCAGCCAAGTGTTTTAAATACCCTGGTGCTGTTATTCATAGAAGCTGCTTTTCTTTTCGTTTTTTTCTTTCCCTTTTTTTTTTTTCTTCCTTTTTCTTTTCCAGTGTAACTGTAGTCATCGTTCAGCCCTATAACTATAATGGATGGTTGCTAGAAGCCTTCCAAACAAGGCAGCACAATAAGATACAGACGGTTAACCCACATCAATTCTCTAAGGAAATTTCATGTTGGGCCCTTTAATTCGCTCTTTTTGAAATTATTCCGATCAGTCGGTGCATGGGGCACTGCTGCAGGGAAAAGATTGAACCTGGAACAAAGTAGAATGAGATTTGAAATAATAAAAATAAAGAAAAAAAAACCCACAGAGGCGAGCTTCAGGTACACCTCCAAAATTCAAATGAGCTCATTTGCAGAGCTAAAAATTTCCCAGGGACTCCAGTTGATTCAAAGAGAAATGTATTTAATTTAAAACAACTCACTTCAGGGAGCTCTGCACTGGGATGAAATGTATTAAATAATTGATCAGCCGGGGAGTAAGAAAGAGGGGAAGAAAGAGAAAGAAAAAAGAAGGGAAGGAAGGCACCTGGATGGTGTGTGAGATGGAGAGGGAAGGCACAGCTCCACACGTAGTGCCACCCCCAGGGGGGTGGGTGACACACAGAGGGGGTGACAGGGGGGCCCAGAGCCACCACGCTGTCCCCGAGGGCCAGGGTGGCTCCACCCAACCCAGGGGCTGGGGGGTGAACCCCCAGCATGGAACACCCAGGCATTCCCCTCATCCCACTGCAGTGACCCAGATTTTACTGCCTTTCCTTCCCAGTCCCAAAGTCACACGGAGCCCCCGTGTCCTGCGCGGCCCCTGCCGTGGGATTGCTTTCCTTTCTGCTTCACTGGGCGTTTCACAAAGTGCTTAAAATAAAACAAATATGCTCCATCCTTTCTCCTCAGCAGCTCCGAGGGCAGATTAGGATGGGGCTGGTATCAAAACACATACACCGATAATTTTTCTGCAGTGGTTCGGATTTGGATGTAAAATGGAAACACACATTTAGTGCTTGGCTGTGGCACTGCTGTGTATGCAAACAGCAATTAAAACCTGCAGCCAAACGCCATAAATCCACCAGCGACAGAGTAACTGCTGTTAAAGGGGGAAAATGAAAAGGAACTGCAGCTCATTTGCATTTTTGAAGAGTAATTTTGTTCAGGCTACAGTTGTTCTGAATGAAATGTAACTTCTAAGCACTGTTTCAGTGCACTGAGGCCAGGCTGTGAGTGCAGGAGGCTTTGGAGACACAGATGGGCTGCCGTGGAACGGGGATGTGCAGAGCAGCAGGTGCTGGGGACCATCAGTCCAACCTAGTCCGTGCACACCGAAAGCTCCCTCCCCCTCTGCAGGGAGGATCTGAGCAGCCCCTTCTACCCCCCGACAGCACCAGCTCTCTACATTCTCATTTGGATGATTTTTATTTAAGTAGATTCGTTTAAATTTACTCCCTTATTAACCAAACCAGGAGACGGCACAGCCTTCCAGACAATATCCTTGCTTCCATGTGAGTTAATACACACTGGGGTTAAGATCCATCCTTTTTTTACTGCAGACTGTGCCCACTCCTTTTTGGGGCCCTCCCAGGCACGTGGGCTGATGAGAGCCTGTGCCAGGGGTTGCTGGTGTCAGGAGCAAACAAAGAAGCAAACCAGATGGATGCTCTTAGAACTACAAGTGATTAATTTAGAGGCATAAATGTAATTGTTATCCACTTAATTTACTCTTGACTGTGGTATTCCTGCTCCATAAGGCTTGGTGAGGGAAGAATGAAATACCTCCTGGACTGTGGCTCCCCCCAGCAAAGACCACTCTGCAAACCCAGATAAATGCTGGAGAACATGAACTCAGATTATGGGGAATCATACAAAAAAGTGAAGCAGGGGAAGGAAACAGGCAGAGGTGGAAGAGGATATATCATTTTACTCATCTTAATAGCAGATGGTAAATCCAGCTTTTAATTAATTGGTAAAGGAACTGATAGGACGAGGGGAAATGGCTTCAACCTGTCAGAGGGCAGGCTTAGATTGGAAATTAGGGAGAAATTCTCCCCTGTGAGGGTGGGGAGGCCCTGGCACAGGTTGCCCAGAGAAGCTGTGGCTGCCCCATCCCTGGAAGTGTCCAAGGCCAGGTTGGACAGGGCTTGGAGCAGTCTGGGATAGTGGGAGATGTCCCTGCCCATAGCAGGGGGTTGGGACTGGATGAGCTTTAAGATCCCTCCCAACCCAAACCGTGCTGGGATTCTGTGGTAGTGCCTCTCCCTTGTGTCAACAGGCCGAGAAACATCCACGGATTTACCCTCTCCTTCTCCTCTCTCCCCTCTTCCCATTTACTACACCACCCTGGATTATTTCGTTTCATACCTCATTAGGACACGTAAAATATGTAAAACTGTAAAGAGCGTAAACAGAATTTCGAACACTTGTTCCTCTTGCCTTTGATCTGACAGTGTTGATGCCAGAGATTCCCAGCAATGTTTGCTTTTCCTCTGTAAAACACAGCTGTCAAAACCCACCTGGTTTGGGACCTCAGTTGTGCTGCTCAAGAATGCAAAAGTGTTTTAGGTTTAAAGTCACAAGGGCTTTGTTTCTTTTTCCCTTCCTTTCCTAATCTTAAATAAAGAGAACCATCCTGTTTTCTCATCATTAAGTGCCCAGGAGTATTTCAGCTCTGCAAGAGGCCTCAATTTTCCAGCAAAGCGTTGGTACCTCTCACTGACAGGGGAAGCAGAGGGTTAAACACAACTGGCAAAAACAGGGGCTTAAGACAGTTCCTGAAACTCCCAGGTTTTTTCATCCTACAAGCGTGGCATCATTCAGCAAGTGAGCTAAACCCTTGGGGTATAAGGCATACATTAAAAATACAGGATTGAAGTCAAAGTGGCAAATTTAAGGAGATTATTTCATTAACTGCGATTGTGAATTTTCTGTCCTTTTCTTTGCAGGAATATTTTTATCCCCCCCACACGCCCAATTTCCACTGCAAGCTAATTGTTTTAATTGCCACCAATTTTTTGTATGCAAATTTGATGAAAGACTGTTTTCAGTGTTTAACCAGCTCATTAGAAGGTTTTATCTTTGTGAAAAGGGAAGAAAAATACAAACACCTAGGCACCGAAAACTCTGATGGAATGAGCTGCTGTGGGTCAGCCTGAGCCCAGGGATCCATTTCATCTTCCAGGAGTGAAGGGTTCCCAGGGGCTGGTGAGCACAAGGGACTCCTTGGACTGGGAATGCTGGGGGGCCATGGAATTGCTGCTGCGAGGAGGGAGCCGCAGGGAGTGGGCAGTGAGGGACCAGGGGGTCTGTCTGGGCTGGGGGGCTGGAAGTGTCCTCATTATGCATCTGAACACATCTGTTGGGATGTCCCCTGGGAGAGGGGCTTGCGAAGGATGCTGTTGGCAGAGGGATAATGAGGGATGAACTATTTAGGCTGGAAATTACAAGAAGGTTTCTGAGTTCAGAGCAGGGCGGGGCTGGGCTGTAAAGCCCTTCCACCAGCAGCGGGGAAAAAAACACATCCAAACTTCTAAGGAGTGGTTTGAGTTTCCACAAGGACCTGCAGGGAATGGTGCTGATGGCAGGAGGGGACTGGGCTTGCAGGGCTCCCTCTGGCCCTGAGCCCTCAGAAGTTGGCACAAAGCAGTGCCAATTCCACCTGCAGCTGATGTGTCACCCGAAGCAGAAGTGTCACCTAAAGCAGACGTGTCACCTGAAGTAGAAATGTCACCTAAAGCAGATGTGTCACCTAAAGCCTTGCTGCAGTGGGACAGGAGTGTGTCTGGGCCCCAGGGCTGCAGGGGAATGATGGCCTGGGCACCCTCAGGGCTTTGGAGCAGGGTCAGAGGGGAGAGGTTCCATGGAGTGGTGAGGAAGGCAACGCACATCATCTGCTGAATTGGACTGTGCTGCTCAGCATGGGCAGAAGCCAGAAATTCTTACAAAAGACCCCCAATAAAACAACAAAAAGCCCTAAAAAAACAGCCCAGAGAAAGAAAGACAGACATACAGGGACAAACAGAAATCTTCTTCCACTCTCTAGGAAACACCAGCAGGACATGCCCCTCACTCAGCACGGCTCGTGCACTTTGCTCCCTCCCTGAGCCAAATTAATCCCTTGGAAAAAGTATTGATTACAGGCATGTGGGCTAAACAAGAGGCAGGCAGCACCAATGAAGGCAGTTAATTGCTTATTTCGCTTTCCTTTGCCTGGTCCCTCGTGATTTTCTCACCAATGAATAATTCAGCAGCTGCTGACACATGAGTAACATCTCCTGATTTGCATCAGGCGTCACTCATTAGGAAGGGGATGAAAAGCTCATCCATCCCCCAGCTTACACCCCACCCCTGGAGGTGTCTAAGGCTGGGTTGGATGGGGCTTGGAGCAACCTGGTCTAGTGGAAGGTGTCCCTGGGTGGAACTGGGTGGGCTTTAATATCCCTTCCAATCCAAATCATTCCCTGGTAATGCCAGGGAAGGGAATACTCCCCCTGCTCAGCTTCTTCCCTGGGACCTGGAGGCGCAAGGTGTCCTTTTGTGGGCAGGAGGGGAGGACCGTGGCCTGGTCCCAGGGAGCTCCCACCCCATGGAGAGGACTTTGGGACCGTCCAGTGCTGGGAGCAGGGATGAGGGCTGTGCCTCTCCCAATCCTCCTTATTTCCAGCATCAGCCTTTTGGCATTTTAAATCACTGAGTGCTACGCAGAGCTGATAATCAGATTTACTGATGGAGCTTCTCCGTCTCAGAGGCCCAACAAATCCCTTTTAATCCTTTTCTTAAACTCTTTCTTACAAGTGCTTACAAGAGAGTTTATCTTTCAGCTTTGGGTCTAATTTTGGTTTCCAAATGTATTTTCTTTTCAAATGAGACCATAGCTGTACTTCTTATTTCTAAATGGCTGAAGTGGAGCATGTTCCGCACACTTTACAAATATTCCACTGCCCTCCCAGCCCATGCACCATCCTGAAAGAAGCATCCAAATGTGCCAAAGGGGCTGGGAGAGGGATAGATGTGGAGCCTGGCAGTAGATTTACCTTCACCAAAGGGTACATGCAGTCATCTGCCCAATGTGGTGCCAGGGCGTATCCAAGCTCCAGCTGACAGCAGGGAGGATTTGGGCTCAGGGATCATTTTTAGGAGATACAGATGGGTTTGTGGTGTGTGATGCACTGTAAGGAGTGAGGCACAGCAGTCCCAAGACCTCTCTTGGTCCTTCCCATAGCTGGGGAAAGTTTCCCATGGGGAAAAAAAAATCTGGTTTTAAACTGTGACCAACCCTGGTGAGACAAAACCAAGCAAGGGCAAGGGGAGGAACAGCCTCTTGTCTTCCCACCAGCAGCAGATGCTCCCCCATGCCTTGGCAGCGATCTTCACGAGTGAGGTTTGTATTGGATATTAGGAAAAATTTCTCCACTGCAAGAGTAGTCAAGCATTGGAACAGGCTTCCCTGGGAAACGGTGGAATCACTGTCCTTGGAAGTGTTGGAAAAACACGGGGATGTGGTGCTGAGAGATGTGGTTTAGTGGTGGACCTGGCAGAGCTGGGTGAATGGCTGGACTCAGCGATCTTAGAGGGCTCTTCCAACCTGAATGATTCCATGATTCCAAGTTACAGCTGATTTAGAAACTGGCAGCAAAAACAAATCACCCATTTCCTTTTTTTTTTTTTTTTGAAGTAGGAGCTACAATCATTGCAACAAGCACTGAGATTGTTCTCCCGTGAACACCTCCTCATTACATCCCAACTCCAGCGCCCAGGCACCTTCTGGGATGGCTGCAAATTATACAAAAGCCCAGCCTGAGTCACACCAATTAATCTCCGCATCCGCAGCCCCACTCCCTGCTTCTCCTGCCTCTCCTGCACATGGGTTTCCAATCAACCATCTCAGCCTGTTCCCATAGAAACCGAGCAGCACATCACTACGGAGTCAGGCTGCTGGGCCTTTTTAAGTTATCATCAGAGCTTTATTCTGCTCCTCAGAAAGCCAGGCTGGTAGCAGGGGCTGGGGATGGCCACTGTGCCTTGGCAGAGAGCAGGACTCAGCAGTGAGTACCAGCTGGTACCTGGGAGTTTGCTGTCAATATTTGCATCTCATGACTCTTTTCCAGCTGCAGCTTAGGCAGGGAAGAGAGGAGACAGGAGAGGGTAGAGCCACGGGTGTTTCTTGGCCTGTTGGCTCAAGGAGGAGCCACTGTTGGTTCCTTTAGTGATGTATCAAAAGCTGGCTTCATCATCTGTGAATAAGACCAGTAAAACTGCAAGTCCTCTTCCTCCTCTGCCTGTTCCATGGCCATGTTCCACCTCTCTGTGAGCATGGGATGCACTCTGGATCCTGGGGCAATGGAGAGATCAGGGTAATTCAGCTTCTCCATTGCCCACCTGCGCTCCCTCTCTGCAGCCACCACTACCAGAGCATCCAGGAGAGTCTGGACTGGGCTTGGTCATCATCGTCATCATCATCATCATTGTCATCATCATCATCACTGTCATCCTCAGCTCCCTACTGTTCCTCAGCTGTGAGTTCCAAAGGATTTTGGAAAAAGGAGGTGATGATCCCTTGCCAAACCCTTTACGCAGGGAAATTGTGTTTAAAGCCTCCAGTTTGGCTGATGTTCATTTGATGTTTATAAATAAGCTTCTGGAAAAGGTCTCTCCCTGGATGTCCTGGTCTGGGACACAGACATCCAGTGTCCCTGGGATTCCAGGGGGTCTCTCCACATAAAGCCACGCAGAGCCGTCCAAAGATCCCGCTCCACTGGGGAGAGCAGCAAGGAGCCAGTGAATCTCAGAGCTGCATGGGAAGCCTTAGATCTTCTGCCTGGTGTTTTGTTTTTCCATCAAAAGCTGCTAATATAAATATTTACTGGCAACTTTTCCCATTCTATTAGTGACAGCCCTTTGTGCAGGCTGAGTTTCTTAAGGAAATACTTTAAAAATCTACTTGATGTATTCAAATAATCTCCAATGCATTTATTTAATTTGCTTTTTTTTCCAGGAGTAAAGCTCCTGCACATATGGCTATGCTTATGCAACTAGTTGATTAGATTTTACATTTCCATGTGTAATTTATGGGAAATTGCCCACAGATTCATTAAAAAACCCATCCTTTAAATATGTCCTGAATAATCTCTTCCATGCATTTTATATATAGAACAAAAATGGGGTGATTCTGTATTCTAAAGGGACACCTACTGATAAGAACACATTGTATTTGTAACAGTTTAAATGCAGGATATAGAAAATGTCTATCTTGTTGGGACTTTAAATCCCTACTAAAATGCATTTCGAGGCATCAATCAGTACCAAGTCAATGTACAGGAATTGCTTTAATAAATCTAAATAGAGGTGTCAGGCTCTAAGTGAATTGCACATTAAATACAATCTGATTCTTCATCGAATGTATTGATTGTTATCATTAAGAGCAGATCTGTTACCCTTGCCGAGCAGGGGGCTGACAGGAGCGACAGCACAGGCTGCACTGCTGAGCTCCAAACAGGGAAAGGGTGGTTTATGTGCAACCTGGGAAATATCACAGAATCCCAGCATGGTTTGGCTTGGAAGGGACCTCAAAGCTCATCTCTTTCCACCCCCTGCCATGGGCAGGGACACCTCCTGCTAGAGCAGGTTGCTCCAAGCCCCGTCCAGCCTGATCTGATGTGTCATGTGCATCTTCCCAGAACTGGCTGAAAGCCCTGGCGGGAGGCAAGAGCTCATCCCCAAGGTGGGGATGGTGGGCACAGCTCACACCTCAGCTCTGGACACAACCCTATGCCCTGCACTGACCCAAACCACTGAGCCACGGCTGTACCAAGTTGTTCATCGCTCACACACAATGATTGTAAAATAAAGTGTTCAACCCACTGCCCTTACATTTTCTTTGACTCCTTTAACCAGTTTAGGACAGATATTCCATAAACATATATTCTCTCCAAAAGGCCATTTTCCAAGCGTGGGTTTGATGTACAACAAGCTGTTCCAACATCTGATTTATAAGACATATGAAGTTTCTGACTGAAAAAAAAAAAGATGATGAATTTCTCAGGTGTCTCACTGATTTATTGACCATGTGGCAATTGATTAGTCATGTCAGCAACTTCATAAGTAACACAATTAATTCTGAAGTTATCCCCAAGTTATCCAAGTCCTGTGTCACTGATGAATTCGTGATGGGACTGAGTTATATGTTGGCTCTGAACTTGACTGACTCTGAAATAAGTCACCAAGCTGAGTCGTAAATCACGCGAGACGGATCCGGGCGCAGCGCTGAGTCACAGGCACGTTGTTGGATCACACACAGCCCGATTTACGGGCTGCTGAGGTGGCCCCTGCTCCGTCTCAGGGTTTGGGAGTGAATGCCCGAGTGTAAAGCTGGGCTACCACTATCAAATGTCACCTTGTTTGGTGACACAAAGCACCCACGGGCAGAGCCGTGATGCTGCTGTCACACACGAGCACACCGGGATAAGCACCCACATCTCCTTGCAGATGAAGCACTCCAGGTGTGCCTCATGGCTCCCTTCTCACTCCCCTCATGGGGCACTGACTCCACAGCAAGTCTGGCTGGCACTGGCAGATATTGTAGGCTATTAATTAAGATGTCATTTATGGGCCCGCTGGGCGACCTTAATTAAACTGTGAAATGGCAAACACTAATAAGAAGGATGATCTCCCTGTGGGGGGTGAATCAAACACATTAACCTCCTGGTGAGGAATTCTTTCTTCATCTGAGAGGGATGAGAGACCTCCTGGCTTGCTGCAAGGTGTCCTCAGTGTCACTGGCAGTGGCAGTGCTGGGCTGCTCATGGGACACCCTGCTCCTGCACCTGCAGCGTGGCACAGCCCTGATTCCTCTTCCCGAGCACAACGGGATGGATAAATCCTGCAGACTTCACACTGGACCTTTCCTCAGAGCATCAGACACTTCTTTGAAGGACCATCAAGATGGGGTTGCGTTCTCCTTTCCCTTCTCCTTCTGAAGGTCTTCTTTCAGTTCATTACCACAAAACGAGGTGGAGATCCCCAGAAACTCCGTGGATGTACACGAAGCTCTTCTGTTTGTTTTCCTTCCCGTGCATTGCTCCGATGCTGTTACACTAAACGCTCATTTCATATTCCCAGGAGGTGAGGGAGATGCCATGGGAGACACATTTACATCTGTAAACTGCAATCAAAACTAATTAAACCCAACACAAATACTGATTAATAGAAGAGGGAACCTGATGCCAAGTCCCATGGCCCCATCCCAAATAACAGTGGCTCCTTTTTTAAGACTCAGATTTGCTTGTTCTCTTTCATTCCCAACATCTGGTGGCACATCTCCAGCTCCTGGCTCCGAGGCAGCTGTACTGCATTTGGAAGTGATACAGGGAAAACCATCTGATGTCCGGAGCTCTGCCTCAAATGTGGCTTCTCTTTAACAAGTCACCACTGGGACACGACTACAGGAGATGAGCTCCATCCCTGTGCTCATTTTGCACCAGGCCACTGGTTTCAGTTTATTTCATTAAAGCTGAATTTATTCCAGCAAAGCAGTTAAAATATTCATTACCAGCCTTGCCACCTTGAAGAGCCCCCATTCCCTGTGCATCATCCCAGATTCCTCTCTCCAGGCACTGGCTCTCCGGATGAGATCTCAAGTGGAACAGGCACTAACAGGAGGGAGCCGGAGGTGCAGAAACAACTTGCAGCGGTGTGAGTGGCCACATCAGCACCTTGTCAGCAACCTCATGGTGAGCACAAGCAGCAGGAAAAACCCTCTGCACATGGACTCGGGGCGGGAGGAAAGCGCAGAGCACGGGGCTTGTTAAACATTTAACGTGCATGGAGCACCGAGGGGAACTGGGGGAAACAGTTCTCAGTGGAGCAAAAAGCCAGTTTGTTTAAAAAGCAAATTATTGATTATTCTGGAGAGAAAACAAGCGGAACCACTGGGCAGGGAATGAGGGATGGACACTTCTAGGAATATCGATTTGGAAGAGGCAGCTGTGGCATCAAACATCAGCTCGGTCCAAGGAGACACACAGACCCACCTGCCTGAGCGCTGGCAAGAGGACCCTCAGCCCCCAGCCCTGCCCATCCCACCCAGTGATGGGGACCAGGGAACAGCCAGCCCAGGGCAGGAGGGGCTGGGCTGAGTGGTGGAGGCAGGGAGCAGGGTAAGGGACACCCCTCCCAAACCCAAGGGAGGCCGTTTTGCTGGTTCTCTTTCATTCCCAGCATCTCCAGGTCCCAGCTCCGAGGCAGGGATGTGCCACAGACAAGTCATAATGCCTGTGAAGCACCGTTATGACACTGGCTCATCCGGCTTTTCCCTCTGCAATGAGCACTGGGACAGTGCCTGGCAGTCACCATTGTCAAATCACCTTTTTTTCCACGGTAAAAGGCTATTTTCCCCAGGCAGCCAGTGGGGATTTTATTGTTTAAATAGTGTGAAATCCTTCTTTATGAGGCCACTTGCCTTCTGGACTGTAAGAATGGCCTTTTGCAGCATCCAACGCTCCCTGTTATCCCCGGTGCTATTTGTCAGAAACACAGCCTGTCCTCCCCACCAGCTCCACAGGTGCTGCCTTTGAGGATTTAAAGATAAAGTGAGGGATGCTGCAGGTGGGGACTGCCAGGCACCACAGCTACAGGTGGTTAATCTTCCCATTTCTTGCACAGGATTTTAATGGTATTTCCTTGTGGAAATGGGAGGTTTGCCCTGATAACACCTCCTGGGCTCTGCTGTTTGAGGCTTCCAATTCAAAGGGGAGGTGGAAAAGCCAAAGCCAAATATTAACCAAACATTGGCCAGACCCCACAGAGCCACAGGGCACTCCTACATTTTCCCAGGGGCTGTATCAGCCCAGAAAGACGCAGAGATGGGGTGTGAGGGGGTCTGCTGGGGTCCTCTCTGTGGCTGGGCACTGCAGGGTGGGAAATGCCCCAAGGGCTCCTTGTCCTCAGCCACCCAACTCTGATGTTGGTCAGCTCAGTGTTCAGACACCCCACGTGGTGAGGGCACCAGCTCACTTGTCAATGTGATCAGATAACGTTGATATTCCACTTTCAGCTCAATTTATTAAGCCACCGCTCCTTTCAAACAAAATATCACATCACTTAATTATTTCTTGGCTGACCATTTGAAAATGCCACCAGGTACTGAGAACATGACACCCTTGCCTTTTGCCAGGAACTGGAGTTCAGACTCCGTGTCACCCTCTGACAGGAGCATCGTAAAACTGCATTAATCAAATTGTGTATCAGTCACAAAAATTGAGGAGTAATTTGTCAAAGTCACGGCCGGGCTCAATAACCGTTTGGAGATGACTAAGTAATTAATCAATAATGTGTTCTCACCTTTTCATTTCAGCAGGTTTCTGTGCCTTGCACAGCAGAATGGCTGGAAAATAACACACTGGATCGTCTGGTGGCTTCAGAAACGTTGGCTGGTGTTAACTGGGGGGTCGATTCAGCCGGAGTGGGCACCTCCCCTCCTCTCCTGCGCGTCACCAGGGTCTGTGCAGCCCAGCCCCACCGGGAGCTGCACCTCACACCGATGGGTGCTGGCGCTCAGAAGGCCATGTCAGGCCAGGTGGCACTGAACAGAGCCCAAGGCACGAGCAGAGGAACCATCAGAGGGACAGAAAACATTGCCAAGGACTTCTGTTCCCAGCCAAACTCCTGGATGGATCCTGCTGGCAAGGTGGATCACCCCAGAGCCAGACACGTGCTCCAATTCCTCAATCAAAACCAGGCTTTTAACCTCAATGCTCACCCCATAATCTAAACAACTATTTACCAGAGATCCCTTTAGTCAGTCCAAATTCTTCTTTCTTAATGTTCTTGAAGTAACACCCTCTGATGCAATCCCAGTACAACCCATCAGCAGAATGAAAAAATTTCCCCGCGAGACTGAGCTGCTACTTCTTCAATGCCCAAAAAGTGATAATTTGATTAATAAAATGGCCAGATTTGCAGTACCACAGGGCTTTTCAACTCAGAATCAATCACTTTACATCTATTACTCAGTGCTGGATTCACTGAACGCATTGTTGAACTCATTGAAAACTGTGTTAGTAATATTAAGTAATTAGTGAGATTAATGCTGTTGCGGAGCTATAACCTGGGCAGAGTCCAGATTGATTAGAGTTAATTATCTTCTGCCTGCTTAAATAATTTATATTCTGATTTCCCTGCTATGTAAGAGCAGAAAGCCCTGAAGGAAGATTCCCATCCTTGGCATGGTCACGCAGGTTCCCAAGGGATAAGAAAGACCTCCTTCAACCAGGGGTAACTATCTCCTCCTCCTCTTCCTCCTCCTCTTCCTCCAGTTAATTTTATGCATCCAGACCCCCTGTGCCCACCACTCAGCCCTGTCACCCATCTGCATTCTGGATGGATTTTGGCACTGCAAAGCCAAAATTCTCTGCAAAGCCGAAATATTCTCGACTGAATCCATGGATTCAACACACTGTTTGGCCCAGAGGGTGCATGCAGCAATTTATGCGTGGTCCTGCCTTTCTAATCAAAATTTTATTATTATAAATGATTGCAAAAGTTTTCATAGTCTACATTTTGTCTTTGCAGGGAATTTTAAACACTCTAATTTTGTCCCTTGGTGCTGGTGTGTGTGTAATAATCCCGTTGATCCATATTCATATCCTCCCAGCCTCACAGCTCCTGCATGGATTTCACAACTCACTGAATCATTTTCTTACAGAACTGAGTATCCACAATATTTATTATTGTTATTAATGAGCATGATCTCAGCCCCTTTAATAATCACAGGATATGATTCCCAGTGTATTTAAATAATTGATTGGCTTAGAGCTCACTAATATGAATACATCCACGAGTATTTAATGGGATCGTTACTTGATCCTGGCTCCGTGCACTGTATCATGTTACCAATAAATCAATTATGCATCTCTCTGCCTGTAGGATCTCACTCCTGGTGGCTCAGAGGACCGGGCTGGGCTCGCAGCACTATGGAAGGAGGTGGCCAGTCCTACTCCACAGGACTCCAGGCACAGCCTGCCTCAAGTGGGGGAAGCTGAGACCAGAGTAAAGCACATCATTAGAAGGAAATGGAGCATGTGCTAATTTGTCCGTGTTTTCAGTTAGCAGGCATTTATTAGGGGTGTCTGACTTACTCATATCCAGGTCAGCCTGCTAATATTGTATTAACCTCTGGTGCTACTGATGCGTGCAGGAAAAACTCAAACCACACTTTGCAGGGATTTTTACGCCCATCCCGAGGCACCTCCTGACCACGCTCAGCGCCGGCAGCCAGGGGCACCACTGTCAGCCCCACCCTGCAGAGGTGCTGGGGCTCCTGTCTCTGGAGGTCTGAGCCTGACAGCAGGCAACTGGGACCCCTGAAAGACAGGGAGCAGGGAATTGGGACCCCCATGGAACAGGGAACAGTGGATCAGGATCCCTATAGGACAGAGGACAGGGGATTGGGAACCCTGTGAGGCAGAGGACAGGGGACTGGGAACTCTGTGAGACAGGGGCAGAGGATCAGGACCCCCATGAGACAGGGAACAAGGGATCAGGATCCCCATGAGACAGGGAACAAGGGATCAGGATCCCCATGAGACAGGCAGCAGGGAGTTTGGGACCCTGTGAGACAGCGAGCAGGGGACTGGGATTTCCATGAGACAGGGAGCCTCAGGAGAGGATCAGGGCCCTCATGAAACAGGGAAGAGGGGATGGGGACCCTTATGAGACAAGGAGCAGGGGACAGGGAACTCCGTGAGACAGGGAGCAGGGGATGCTGAATGTGCCACAAGAGCCAGTGCCAGATCACAGACTGAAATGCTCCTGCAAATGTCAACAAAACCATAGACATATTTTCGTTTTTACCTATTTGACCCATTAACTAACTGCAGAATTGCTCAGTAATCCCCAGCAGATCAGCATCAGAGCAGACCTGTGGTCCAGGCTAATCCCTTTATTATGAAGCAACGCTATGGAAATCAAATACCAGCAGTAGGTCGGGAGATTAACAACAAGCTGGGAAATGCACAAATTAAATTGCATCTCCTCCCTCGCTGCTCTGCCCCAGCCAATGGCCCTGTTTCTGCTGTGGCCACTGCAGACCCCCTAGCAGGGAAACAAGGATAGAAATCACTTTATAAAAATGAGCCTCTCTTTAATCCCTTATGCAGGCAGCACACTGAGCTTGCCCAGGATGGGGCCATGTCTGTGCTGCGCCTCATCTCCATATGCCTTTGTCCTGGGGAGGTGAGAGCATGATTCTATGATTCAATGATTCTATGATTCAATGATTCTATGGTTCTATGATTCTATGATTCTGTGATCCAATGATTCAATGATTCTGTGATTCTATGATTCTATGATCTGGGTTTGCCAAGTGTGTAGGGATCCAGATCTGGAGACAGAGAGGAAGGACATCAGGGGCTTGGGAATCCTTTCTTTTCCTGCCAGCTCGAGATGGGAGTCAGGGATAGGGCTTTGCCTGCAGCAAGATGGGACATGGGCACTGCTCCCTGGTGCAGTGCCACGTCTGCAGTGGTCCCCAGGCTGGGCAGGGACACCTTCCACTAGCCCAGGTGGCTCCAAGCCCCACCCAACCTGGCCCTGAACACTTCCAGGGATGGGGCAGCCACAGCTTCTCTGGGCACCCTGTGCCAGGGCCTCCCCACTCTGTTCAGCTCTGACTGCTCCAGGGCCAGATGGAGCAGGGGAGGGCAGGGAGGGCTGTGCCAGAGCTGCTGGACAGGGTTGGGGTCTCTAGAGCAGGTGGCAGTGAGGTCACCGACCCTCATCCACACCAGGTATGTGGTGGGATTCTTGGGGGTGTCCTGTGCAGGGCCAGGAACTGGACTCAATGAACCTCCCTTCCAACTCAGGATATTCAGTGATTCTGTGATCCCCAGGGATCCTCCTGGGGCCCAGCAGGATTTGGGCTGCCTGCAGCAGGGCCAGCTCTGCCCTGACCCCCAGCAGTGGTTCCTGCCCTGACTTCGCTTTTATTGCACAGTAGCATCTGAATGAATATTTTATTCATTTCCCTTAAGAACATCTCCACAAATGCACATTTGAATAAAACATGAGGACGTGTTTTTGGAAGAGCCATCTAATGCTTCAAACAGCCCCATCACAGAGTATGAACCACTGTGCTGTTGTATTTTTATCTTGGTGACTCTAATGCAGTCCCACAGCATGCAAGGCAATGGGGAAGGTGCCCATGGCCCTATGTTCCCATATCCTGGCAGTGGGGCTGTGGCTGCTGTTGGTTTCTGCCCCAAGTGCTGGCAGGATGGTGCAGTGTGTCTGGATGCGGGAGCCATTTGCTTCACACCCCCAAAACAGGGATATATCTACTTATAAACATGCCAGAGGGAAAAATAAATTAGAGTTTCTTAGTGACAGGTGTTGGCAAAGTAGAAAAATCCTGCCCCACGTGGTCATCTCCAAATAAAAGTGCCAGAACAGCCACCTGCACCTGCCTCCTGTGTGAATCCCATGAGCTGGATGAGATGGACTCTGCTTCTCATCTGATAAGCCAATTCTGGGTTTCTGTGTTCCTAAATACACCACGGGAGCTGCTCAGGGATGTTTTTTCATAGGTGAGGTGGTTCTAGAGAAAAAAATCTTGCTGCTTCTTGGAAAGACAAAATGCTTTTTCTTGCTTGAATTTGTTGAAAAGCAGCAATAAAGCAAATGGGCAGAGAGGAGCAAGCGGAGCGACGGCAGGAGGATGGAGAAGTCAAAGGTTACAGGGAACAGGAGCCAATTAAGCCTGAGAGGAGGAAATTTAACTCCAGTGAAATAAAATGTTCCTCCAGCCCTAAACGGGGCTGTTCAGCTCATTGGTGCAAGAGGCCACTGACAGCAGGTTCCCAGCAAGGTGACAGCAAGGAGGAGCAGCACTGGCAGAAGTCACAAGGGTGGCACTGGTTGGAGCAGGAAAGCATCAGGAAAAGGGAACCAGCTTTTGGGGAAGGAGACAGGCCAAATCCGGCCCGAATGCTCCATGATTGGGCGAGGGAAAGGGCACCAAGGACTTGACTCTTGGAGGCATCACCTTCTCCCACAGTGACATAGAGTTCACCGTCCAGGTGAGCACAGCCCAGCCCGGACAAGGTGAGGGCCCCACCAGCAGCACCCCTTGGAAAGCTCCAGCTCTGGAATGGCTTGGCATCACTGCCAACAGGTACCACTCATTTATAAAGCAGTAATAAATGAGCCTGCTCTGCAATTTCACCTAATTTTGTCTCCCATTGCAATTTGCCATCTTTCAGCATAATGCTGGGTGGTTAATTATGTTTCCATCTTATTTCTCTGATAATACCCCCCCCCCTTGTACGGCACAACGTGGCTGCTCAAAGGGTTTCATTTTACCTTTCATTTCACCTCCTAGCACAGCTCTAAATTTAGTCAGCTTGTAATTTTGGGGTATTTTATACATTATGCCTTTATTATTGTGAAGTAAAATGGAATCCTTGTCTTTTAATTCACTCTCTAATAATTCTCCACCAAACCTTAACACAAAAGCCTTTTTTTTTCCTGAAGACTAATTGAATGGGGTGTAATTATAATACCCAGGGAGATGATATTGAAAGTACGTTAACTGTGACAGTTTCCTCTGACTAATCACCCCTTGGACGACTTCAAATCGTGTCTGTGCAAGCTCCCCATCAGTTACTGCACTTGTGTGCCAAGACAGAGCTTGGCACAAGACTTCCCCAGCAAGATAGGGATGTGGGCAGGGTGGATTTGGGATTCTGGGCTGCGATTCTGGAGACTCCAAGCTGCTGATGCAGCTGCCGGGGCTTTTCTGTCCTTCAGGGATCAGCAGTGTGGAGAGAAGGGAGGTCTGAGGTAACTGGGGACCACGTGGGTGGCACTGTCCCACTGAGAGAGCAAAGACAGGGTATCGTGCAAAGGGATGTTCCCACCTCCATCACCCTCTTCCTTGGCTTAATAATCCTTCTAGGAATGTTCTGCCCGTTTGTCCAAAGGCAAGCATTGAAAATACAGAGTGGAAAGGTGGAGGACCAGGAGCTGTGGCAGCAGCTTCCTTCCCTGGCTGCTCAGGAGTCCGGGATAACCCCAGCAGTCCTGCAGGCTGCAGCGCTTTCCTCTGAAAAGCATTTACCTGCCAGGAGGGGAGCAGCGATTTTCCTTATTTGTGTACTCTGACGGCGTGATAGCGGCGAGGTCAGCACTCACCAGAGACACCAAGGGGCTATTTTCTCACTAAACTGTGCATTGCAGTAAGTGAAAAATAAGCGTTGAGGGTGGCTATTATGCAGACAATAAAATGTTTCTATATCAAGGTAGGTGTCACGCTCAACGCTTCCGCAGAGTGGATCCTTCACATTATGAGCCAACTATGGAAATGCTCAGCCAAGCAGGGATGCTCCCAGCTGCAGCCCGGTGTTTGCTGCTGGAAATAACAGGTTTCCACTCTGCATTCGACAGCCTGGGTTCTTGGAAGGGACAGGACTCCAGGTGGTAAGGTCCCCACCTTACGAACACCGTCTGGCCCTGGGTAGGGGTGGCATTTGGGGGGATATGGCACTGCAGCAGTGGGAGCTGCCATAAAGGAGAAGGGGCAGGACAAGAGAAGCTCTCAGCAAATCACCTTGGAGAAATTAATGCGCTTTTCTCTACGATCACTATGAGCTAATGAGCCCTTGCTGGCCACATCAGGCTTCCAGCTCTTCTCCAGAGCCACCATTGCATGAACTGGTTGGGATTGGAATGGCCAGGGCAGAGTCCCCAGCGCCTCTGCCCCAGATCCAGCCAGCATGAGAAGCACACCGAGAGCCTCCCTTAGCTGCTGAGTGAAAAGATCCTTTGCAGAGATTAAAATGAATTTATTATTTCACATTCTGGTATGTACATCACATCTGGAGCGGGTACTACATACCCCGTTACAAAAACGTCTCAATAATGAGTCCCACCCATGGCAGGAGGCAGGAGGCTGCACCACACACCAGTGACCCTGGCAGTGCCACGGCCCCCCATAACATCTCCAGCCCCCCCTGAGCCAGCTTGTCCCTGCATGGGCCACAGATCAGGGCTGGAGGTGTTGGCCCCACACCCCACAGTGCCGGGGTCCCCAGCCCTGCTGACACTGGGGGCACAGAGCTCGTGTCCTCTTCCCCTCGAGCTGCTGCACCACGGGAAATGGTGTGTCCTGGAGAAGGTCACGAGCTCAGGGCCAGGAGATGGTACATTTTCCTTTATTTTGGATTAATGCAATAAGACCTGGCAGGGTCTGGGGCCCTGGCTGGGCATCTGTTCAGGCAGCCCAGACCCGCAGGCAGAGAGGGCTCCCCTGCACACGACTCCGGAATTCGATTGCAAACACAAGCAGAAACTCGGTGCCTGGGACTTGCACGGTGGAAAACATTAAATTTGCAGCCTGATTAATGCAATTGCCGAGGAAGGAGAAACCAGCAGCATGCGCCATGGAGACATCCCACCATCCCCGGGGTACTGACGGGGTGTCACACCCCCCTGACCACGCTGTCACATCTGACACAGGCAGGTGGTGGGGCAGGGAAAGCCCCAGTGCTCCGAGGGCAGAGCAGACCCCAGTGACCTGGGATCAGAAGCTCAGGGCCTGCTCCTGGGAACTCCCCAGGCCAGGAGCTGGGAGCCACATGGAGGAGGATCTCACACAACCATTGACTTCCCAATTCCTGACAGCGACTCGGATTCAGCATCTTGGGAGATGGGGAAAGGCGACTCACAGCAATGATTTCAGCTATTCGGAATAAAGCCCATTTTGGGGGCCCGCTGCCTGTCTGTCCCTGTATGGTCAACAGCTCTTACATGGCTGGAGCATTTTATTTAAGAGGATTGGAAAACAAGCCCATTTCTTGGTTGGTGAACGTGTCCACAGAGCAGGAGGGGACCGTGGAGTGACAGCAGTCTGGCAGCTGTGCTGGGGTTCTTGCCTGCAGCCTCCGGGGCAGCCGGGACTCAGCGGGTGCTCTGATCCAGTGGTACCTGTCACGGTCCTGCCAGCGGGCACAGGATGGCAGCCCTGGATCATCCCACCTCCACAGGCACCAGGACACATCCTGCTGCTCACAGGAGCACCAGGACCCACGCCGAGGCTGGTCAGTCACTGCTGCACTGCACAGGGGCTATCGAGTGACCTGTGGAGAGCAGGAGAAGTCACCCAACACATCCAGCTGACTCCCCATCCATGAATTACCGCCAAACAGCTTCAAGAGAATTGATCTTTACGTTCATTTAACAGGATGTTCGTTCCAAATGTCACCTTACAGATTGTTTGTGTACCTCGTGCTCTGGCTGCAGCTCCCACTGGAGTCTGTCTGCAGAGGGGACTGTAAGATGCAAATCCAGCCCCTTGGCACCATTCCAAAGCCACTAAAGTCATCCAAAGTGCCTTGGAAAACATAGGTCTGTGTTTCCGAACTGCTGCCTCCCTAAGGGAGGACACGGGACCCAAAAGGGGTGCTGAGAGGATGGCCATGGAGGGGTCTGCTGGATGAGGGAGGAGAGCAGAAGTTCCAGAGTGGACCAGGAGTGGTCCCAGTGAGAGCCCAGGACAGCAAATCCAGAGCAGAGGCTTTGGGCTAAGTTAACAGCTGTGAGAAACCAACCAAACAACAGTAAAATGGGAAAAAGACAATGAGCTCAGTGTAGTGCTGCAGTTACTGGTCAGCGATGGATGCTCGGGGCTGGAGGAACCTTCTTGGATGTCCATAAAAACACTTGAGCATGAAAGTGCTTTCTGTGCACAAAAATAATAGCAGTAATGAAAAAAAATCGCAACATTGCTTAATACGATAATTTTATGGCAAGGGGATGTGGGGCGAGGAAAACGAAAGCATAAGGAATAATTACCCTCAACACTAGGAACAATGATTACAAAATTATGCAACTGATTAACCATGGCATATATGTAATTACTAATGAGTTTGATAAAATTTTAATTACACCTTGTTCTTTGGGGCATTCAGCAAGCCATGAAAATAATAATCATGTAGTGCTCTGTCACAGATGACTGCCTCAGACAGGGAGTGGGGACGGATTCAGGGCTGTGCCACTGGGGTGGGATGACAAATGTGTTGCCCCGGAGCAGTGGGAGGTGCTGGGGAGCAACCAGGGCACCCTGGGATGGTAGAGACACCCCCAAATATCTGACCAGGGGCTGAAACACCCAACATCCTCCTCACCGAGCTCCCCAGTGGGAATTATGAATTGGCAAAGCTGTGGGATCCCACTCCAGCCCCTCCAGCACTGCTGACAACCATGCAGTCCAGATCCTCTGCTCTGCTTTGCACCCATACCAAACAGTGCCTGCCCTGGAGGAGCCACAGCTCTCCCCTTCCACGAAGAACTCTTTCGGGGTTGCTTTCCTGGGTTTTCCTTGCTCCAGGCTGAGGAAGGCACAGCCAGGCTGACCCCCCCCCACACACCTGCCTAGGACGTACCTTGGTCGTCTTCACCTTGTTGCCGCTGCTGCAGCTCCAGCCCGAGAGGTCGGGCAGCACCTTGCACTCCTCCCCATCCAGGCACGGCTCCATCTGGCACCACCACTTCTGCAGCACGATGGAGGCTGGGGGAGAGGAGGGGTCAGTGGCTGGGCTGTGACACGGGGCGTGGGGGGCCAGCCCTGCCCAGCTTTGGGTGGTGCAGCCCCTCTCTCCAGCACAGCTCAGGTCGAGGAGCTTCTCGTCACCCGCCTGGCCATGCCTAACTCAACTGCTCCACTTGCCTCTGGAACACCCTGTTTTCTCTCACTACCCCGGGTAAAAAGCCCTGTCCTCACTCCCAGTGAAAGCAGGGAGAGCTGTGCTGTTCAGAAACCCAATTTAGGCTCGACTTACAGAGCAAAGGGACTGTCTCCTGCCACTCTGATCTGTCAGGCTCTTGCAATTCATGTTTTCAACCAGAGCAAGCTCCCCTATATTTGGGAATAAGGACACCTGAGCTGTTGGGACAACAAGAGCCTTCCTTGCCAACTCATCCTGGCATTTCTTGATGTTGCACACAAGTGCACTCACAGGGCACCAGCTGCCAAGGGAATCAGTACTGGCCTGGCAGGGGCTGCTGCTGCTCCTGACAGTGATAGCATGTGATGGCATTCAATAAAACATACACAGCTTGAGTTTTGCTTAGTGTCCTTCACAGGTGATGGTGCTGGAGTCACATCTCTGCCTCTGGCTGTGGCAGCACAGTAAGGAGACGTTCGAGGATTGATGCTGCAGTGCCTGGTCCCAGTGCAGTGATCCTGGAGCACCACAACCCCCCCCAGCACAGAGCCTGGGGCTGCACGGAGTGGGGCAACACAGCCACACCAACAGAGAATGTCTCCAAGATGCTCCCTCTTCCCCACTGCTCTGCTGAAGGATCCCTGGGCAGGTCTCATCTGTTAATCCCAGGGCCATGGAAGCTCCACAGCAGCCTGACAGTCTAGGAGGATGCAGTCAGGAGTTGCGTGGGATGGGGCTGTGGCCGTGGGGTACTCACCATCCACGCAGGAGGGAGCTGCCCGTGTCGTCCCTGCCACCTGCCCTGGGAAGCAGGAGCATTTCACCGTCTGGGAGCGCTCCTCGATCTTGTTCTTGTTGCAGCACCGGTGAGCTGCGATCACTTCACACGTGCCGGGCTCCACGTGCACTGAGGGAGGAGAAACAGCCACTGTCAGGCCCTGGACACCCCAGGCCACCTCCTGCCCACCCCCCAGGCAGCACTGCCAGTGTGTGCCATGACAGAGTCACCAGGAGAGACCGACTGTGCTGTCCCAGCCTCTGGAATCTCCCTAGGGCTGCAGGTGATATACAGGCACTGGGCACTGCATCTCCCCAGCCCATCCCTAAGGAGAAGCACAGGTCCTGCCCCACACCTCCTGCATCTGAGCTCTCGGTCCTAACAGCCCTCACACCCAGCCTTACCCACCAAAATTCACCCCCTCTCGCCACGGCCAAGCCTAGAGCTTTATTGAAACTAATGAGCACGTTAGCTAATTGCAGCTGATAATGAGATGCACTTTGCTCTACAAGAGGGGATGGTGTGTTGTGCTGCTTTTGGCTTCAAGCAGAGCACCACCACCTCTGACCCTCCAACTACAACCAACACCTCCGTCTCTCCATCACCCACCATCCTGTGGCTGGAGGAGGAAGGATCAGGACGGTGTTTCCACCCTGCAGTGACAGAGAAATGTCACGGTGGTCATCAGCAACCCAGGCTGCTCTGCTGCTGCCCCTCCCACTGCCATTAAAATATTAAGGAAGAAAGAAAACTACTGAGCTGGCTGATCACCTCTGGGCTCAGGGTTTAGAGCTGGTCAGCGTCACGAATCAATGCCTTGGCTGGGTAATGGCCCACACAGGCACGATGCAAATCAGCCAAACAGGGCTGGAGGGATTTCATTCCCATGACCCCAGAGATCCCTGCAGGTCCTGTTTAATGAGCACTGGAGGAGCAGTGCAGAGCCAGGCACAGACATCCCCTGGGTCACCAGGAACAGGGTTTTATTCCGCAGCCAGCGGGAGCCAGGTTGGGTGGAGGACGGGGAAGCTGCATTCCTGCAGTGTGGCGTCCCAGAATGAATGCAGATGAACAGGTGTCAGGGCGTCAGATCTGGCTGCTCCACACCCTCAGGACACCTTCCACACCCCAGAGCGGAGGCACGAGCCCCCAGGAGCAGCCACTGGAGGAAAGGCTTGGAAAGGGCTGCAAGCAGGACAGGCAAGACCCACACAGGCACAATGCAAATCAGCCAAACAGAGATGGAGGGACTTCATTCCCAGGACCCCAGAGACCCCTGCAGGTCCTGCTTAATGAGCACTGGAGCAGTGAAGTGTCCTGATGCTGGTGCTGCTGGCACAGGTACCAGTGAGCACAAGCCCACTCTCTGCCCTCTCCCAGCACACTCGACTCCAGCAGTCACTCCGACCCATCCATGTTTGCCAGCCTCAGCCTGTCCATCCAGCCTGTCCATCCAGCCTGTCCCATCCACCCCCAGCCACACGAAACGAGGGGCACCCGAGGCAGCTGACCTGTGTCACAGCGAGTGCCCCCGTGGGTACCCATCACATCCCCGCGCTCACCAGCAAACACCGCCCGGCTTCCAGGAGCTTTTGGAATGCAGACACTACACCCCTCCAGGGAAAGCTGAGGGAAATGGGATCCCTCCCCGTGGTGCTGGGGGAAATCCCTTTGCCTTGCAGCCAATGTTTTCATATCCTAGCTGGGAAATGATGGTCCAAGTGCAACCCCCTGGCTTACATCAGCTGTGCCAGCTTCCAGCCAAAGCATTCCCTGCCCTTCTCCTGTTCCCACTGTGTCCAAGTGCCAGATGGGAGATGAAGGGCAGGATGTGAGGAGCTGCCCCTGGACACAACTCTATGCCCTGCACCCCCCAGCACATGGGCAGGACAGGCCATGCAATCACCACAGCTTTAATTTATTTTATTTATTGTTATTTCATGGTCATTTTCTTTTAATGCACCATCGCTTTCATTTATGCCCGTAATAATTACACAATTATCTATCCTGGAATATTTTGTAATAGCATCTCTGGCGATAAATTTTATCTTCCCTTTGAAATGCCATAACAACTCAGCTTTAATAATAAATTCCGTTCTTTTTGCATGCAGAAATGGTAGACTTTGGTGGAAGTGAGAAGGAAAGCAACTCTTTAATGAACAAACGTGACTGTTCTGCTCTGTTTTTATGCTTCACGGGATTTTTCAAATAATCTGAGGTAGAAGCAGAGATCCTTGGCTTTGGCTGCCTGTGAGCCCACATTCCCACCACGCTGTGGTCCGGGACAACAAGGAGTGACTCTCCCACCCTGGACACCCCACCAGGGGATTTTACACCCTTCAGCCTCAGCGCTCACACATAGTTGTGGTTTTGACTCGTTTTTAGACAAGCTTCATTAGCAGAGCTCTTCCCAGGAGGGCTGCCCAGGCGACCCCTCTGCTCCCTCGCACTCCTGCTCTCGGGCTGCTCATTTTCAGCTAATTTAAAAAGGTTCAGCTGAGGGAGAGCCAGGCAGAGCTGAGAAATCGCTCATTACAGCCATGCAATAGGAGTTTGCTAACGTGCCAAAGCCCTTTTAATTTGCTCAAAAAGGTGCAGCTCAGAGATAAAGAGAAATTTCCCTCTCCTCCGCCTCACTGCAGCTGGCTGAGCACTGGGCACGGCAGTGCCAGACTCGAAGCCTTGGAGCCTCTGCCAGGGAAGAGCTGCCTACATAGAGCACCCTGCATGGGCCAGGCACCCCACTGCCCTGGCACAGCCCCACAGCCCCTGGCACAACCCCACAGCCTCCTTGGGGAATTCACAGCCCCAGAGCAAGGGCACTGCTGATGGCAGAGCTGGGGGAGCAGCACACAGCCTCAGGAGCCATCCCTCTCGAAATACTTCCATCTGCCTAAAGGTCTGAGTTTGGGTAGGAAGGGACCTTAAAGATCATCTCCTTCCACCCCCTGCCATGGGCAGGGACACCTTCCACTATCCCAGGTTGCTCCAAGCCCCGTCCAACCTGGCCTTGGACACTTCCAGGGATGGGGCAGCCACAGCTTCTCCGGGCAACTTGTGCCAGGGCCTCCGCAAACATCACAGAGAAGAATTTCTTCCTAATATCTAGTCTAAATCTCTCCTCTTTTAGTTTAAAACCATTGCCCTTTCCATTGTGTTGTGAGCATCTGGCATCCTGTCCTGGGGCACAGTGACACTGGGAGTTTGCCAGCTGCCCAGACCCCTCCAGGTGCCAGCCCCAGCAGCAGGGCAGGGTGCATCCCCTTCCCGGGCGTTTGAGCAGGGGTGACATTCCCGTGGGAAGAGCCATCCCACCTGGCATAAAGCACCTCAGCTCCTACACACCAGATTCACCAGCTATCCTGCCCCTCGCCCGCAGCGCCGCGGGCCCCGACAGCCGATGGGGCTCGGGAGTTCGGGGGGTGGCAGCTGGATGCCAACAAAACCCCCGTGCCTCAGATGTGGTGATTCCCAGGATGCCAGCAAGAGACACTGCTGTTTCTCGGTTTCAGAGGGGGTGAGCAGCCCTGTGCCCAGGGATTCCAGCAGGAGAGCGGTGCCCAGGGCTTCCCTACCATGCTGGGCTTTCATGTCCCACGCCCGGGAAGCACAAGCAGAGAAGCTGAGCCCACGTGCAGGGCGAGCCATGGGCTCCACAGCACCCTGAAGCTGCCTCTCCTTTTGCTGAGCAGCAGGAAACTTCGAACAAAACGCAGATCAGATGGATGGTGTGTTTAACACCAACAGCAGGAAACCCGCAGAGAGCCTGGGATAAGTTCCAGAGCTTCTGGCACACTGCTCCCTCCCATTTAACTGGTATTTCCCCACTGGAACCATTTTTTAAAAAAAACCCACCACCTTATCTCATGGAACCATAAAAGAATTGTAAGAGCACAAGGCTTTTGAATCCTGCATGCAAAAATAAAATAAAAATGGTGTCCTACTCTGGCTGACCTTTAAGTGAGCAGCAGAACACGGGTTTTTATGGCATAACCTGAAATGACACATTTTGAGTGTCTCAGGGAGTGTGGGCACAACTCCACATGTTCAGTATAAGCTCTGCTTGCTGGTAGAAAGCTGCAAAATGAAGAGAAGTTGGATGCATTTAAGTGCCAGGCAACACCCAAACCCCTGTGTCAAACCCCTTCCTCATGGAAGTGTCCAAGGCCAGGTTGGACAGGGCTTGGAGAAACCTGGTCTATTGGAAGGTGTCCCTGCCCATGGCAGGGGATGGAACAATATGAACTTTCATGTCCCTTCCAACCCAAACCATTCTGTGATTCTATGATATGGTTCTCCTGGGCGCTGAATTGCAGTTAAATGGGTTTGGGTGTCCCAGGGCGGGGCTGAGCAGCAGAGAGAGGCAGGACCTGGAAGGAGGCAGAGGATCCTGTCCCTGGTGGGCTCTGCTCAAGGGTAGCACAGCCCTGGGGGCACCAGGAGTGGAGCAGATCATGGGCAGACCCGGGCAGGCAGCGGTGTGAGTGATCTGTGCTCCACACCCTGCAACAACTCTACTACTAATATTCACTAAATAATTAAAGCCTTAAAATCACTACTGCCTTAGATGCATGTATTATTTAAGAGGGCTTTGGAGAGAAGCAGCCTTGTTTTTATCACTCATTATCACCGCATTTCTGTCGGGATTTTTCACTCTTGTCACCTAAACACTGCACATCACACTCCGTGCCCCTCCATCACATGTGGGAGTGTGTGCACATCCATGAACTGCTCGTGCACATCCCGTCACTTCACACTTGCAAGCCGAAATCCAAGCTCCTGGGCTGTGCTGAGAACAGCTGAGAGTGTTCTGACACTGTGTGACAAGGAACCTGCAAGGACACCCTGCATCTGGGGATGCAACTCCTGACACACAACCACCCGTCCCCCTGGTGCTGAATGATGCTCCCACACACCCAACTTGTCTAGAAAGGGTGAATTAGGGCAATATTCCACCTTGCTGTAAAGGCTGAATGGGACAGAGGAACCGAGACTTCTCCAAGTGAAGCATCTCACAAATAAAAGCCACAGAGCTGCTGCCTTCACTCCAGGCAGTGCTGACCAGTAAATCCCCCTTACAACCTAATCAGAAACGGGTGCTCTTCCTTCATCCAGAAACCCTCATTTCCCAAAACCTGACTTACACGCCTTTACTTCTGCTCCAGGTTGAGCAATGAACACGGATAAAAACAAAGACAGCATTTTGATTCCCAGTTTTAGAGGGGTTTAGTGGAAAGTGCTGAGGCCACTTTTTGGGAGCTGGATCCAGACATCGCAGCCTTGCTCATCACAGAGACCTCGCCATGTTACACGGGGGATTAAACTGCTGGTGGACCATTCCTCACTGAGGATTCTCCTATTCCATTTCCAAATGACTGTGCTTGGTTCTTGTGGCTCTTGAAATCCAACCACGTTCCCCAGGAAGCACCGCTCTGCTTGGACACAGCAGCACCGCCACGTGCTGGGTGGGCACAGGGGATCTCAGGCACACGGTGCGATTTTGAGGTTGTCCTGTGCAGCGCCAGGAGTTGGACTTGATGCTTGTGGGTCTCTTCCAGCTCAGGATATTCCATGATTCTATGATCAGACCTTACTGCCACAGCCCAATGTGGCAGATGTGATGGCAAGCGGAGGGTCTGCACATGGGCTCTCTCTGTTCAAGAAATTCATAAGCTTTATGGGCTCTGAAACCTTGTGGGAACAATTAAAGCCCTTCCTCTGTTATTGCTCATTTTAGGTGGTTTTAGCTGTGAATAAAGTCAGCGCTCTAATGGGCTGAAAGCTCTTGATGTGTCTGTCCATCAGAACCTCTGCTTCTGGGGGTCTCAGGCACCGGTGACACAACTATCCCTGTTCAATTCCACACAGAAACAGAACTGCAGCTTCCTTGGACACAAACGTCACTGCCACCAAGGATGCAGCATTGTGGAAGTGTGTTTCAAACATAACATTCTCCAAAAACTGTCCCAAATGAAGCAAAACCACAGGAAAAGGAAAAAAAAAAAAAAAACAGGAAAAGAAAGGTCATGAACTCTGCAAGAATTCCTGGTTTGAGCCCATGGAAACACAGCCCAGGAGAGCAGGCAGCCATGGAAAGTTCTTACAGTGCCAGGAAAGCAGAATGGGCAGAGAGAAACCGTGTTCATACAGACAGAGTGGGGTCAAACTTTTAAGTGCTTGCTCCTGGTCTGCTCTCTTTGCTGTGGATTAGAATTTTCCTGAATAAAAAGTGCAAGGTTTGGTCCACTGTGGTTAAGTCTGTGTGAGTGAAAAATCCCCAGCTCTCTGCCTGCTGGCACGTGAGTCCATGAGCCTGGCTGTTCATGGACGAGTGAGATTTATACATAATTCACACCCCAGCAGTATACTTGGGCATCTGCACTTCAAACCTTGGTGAGTTGCTGCTTTATTAATGCCAGCTCTGGCTCTTCCCTGCAGAAGCAGCTCCCTGCAAACTGATCCCATGGTGGAGTGGGATTCTCTGGCACTGGGGTTGGGCAAGTTGGATGAGCATCTGGCTGCCAGCAGTGCCTGTATCCCAGGGAGTCCTGAGCCAGTGCTGTAAAGTCATTCCAGAAAAAAAATGAGTTTTCCCCAGGTCAGAATCACAGAGTGGTTTGAGTTGGAAGGGAATTAAACCTCATCTTGTTCCACGCCTGCCATGGGCAGGGACACCTTCCACTAGACCAGGTTGTTCAGAGCCCTGTCCAACCCGGCTTTGGACACTTCCAGGGATGGGGCATCCGGGGTTAGGAGGAGGGAAAGGCAGGTATCTGCTGCCTGCCTGGCTGAGGGAGTCACTCCGGAAGAGGCGTTCTGGTTTTAAATAACGTGGTTGGGGATTACAGGATTAGAACTGCTTTAACTGTCAGGCAAAAATGACAGAAATAGGACAGGGTTAGGTGTGGGGTCAATCAAGAGCATGAGTGGTTTCAAATTAACCCTTAAATGCCCTTTCCAAACAGAGGCACAAGAGGCAGACGGCAGGTGCCCCAGGATCACTCCAGGCTCCAAGGGTTTGCCTCTGCTGCCCGGCTGCACAGCTCTGCCAGTAACACCAGTAGCACCAGTAACAGCAGTGCCCACACCCACACACATCCTCCCACCATGCACCCAAGGAATCTCCAGCCCTGGACCACTGGGTCACCACCCTGGCATGGCCCATCAGGCTCCTGCACCAGGCAGGATGGGCACAAAGGGCTGAGCATGACTTCTCAGCTGCTTCTCTTCTCCAGACACAAACATCAGCCATGGGTTCACACAACCCCTCCAGAAAGCCACATCCATGGCGCAAAGGAGCGTTCCAACACACACACGCAGAGCAGGAATCTCAGATCCACAGCTGGGAGTAACAGATGAACACTCCAGAGCCAAGGCGATGCTTTCCAGCAAGACTTTCAGTTCTACATCACTTTATACATGTTCCATCTTTCAAGATGATCTTTGCAACCAGGGGATAAAAATTTGTAATAAAAAATTTCTAACAAAAGCCTGAGGTGGAGAGTGTCCACTGCATAACAAGTGGAGTTTGTGACTCTCATTGCAACTCGGATGGAAAGATTTACATCCACAGCTCACAGACCAAAAATTACCTCGGTAATAACCTGAACACACAGATGTATCAGATGTACCCGTGGGTCATTCTGTGTGTCTCAGATTTTGCTACAGATATGAAGAAATTCACTTTTCAGCTCCTCAGACCAGCCAGACTCACCAAGCCACAGGATTTAAATGCCTCATATCGGATATTCCCAAGTTCTAGCTCCGAGGAGCAGCTTTACTGGCCTATAGCTCTCCATGTTCCCATCTCCAAGGAGCAGCCCAGGGAGTTTCCTGCACACACAGGCACTCCAAGTGCAAATCCCACGCCGCTCCCCTACCTGAATGGCTTCTGTGATGATGGGTGGAGGCCAGTGTCAGTCGTCCCCACAGCGTGGTAAGGCAGAGAGTGAGCACGAAAACCCATTTGCTCAGGCTCTGTATGTCTCTCTCACTCATTCTGCCGAAAAGAAGAGGTATGTGGAGGGAGGGTGGTGAAGAAGGCTGGGAGGTGCAGCCCCACTCATCAACGCTGCTGCACACAGCGGTGCAGCCACTGAACATGCAGGGACTGGGGTGTCCTGCCTGTGGGGTCACGGCCCTGGGAGAGGAAGGGATTCACCCACCACCCTCAAGTGGGCTCGAATTTCATCAGCAGCCCAGGCCACTGCAGCAGGACAGAAAGAAACCCCACCAGCAGTAGCACAGGTGAGTGGTAGTTACCTTTTACTGGGGATTCACGCTCACATCTGCGCATCTGCCAACCTCGGGTGGGTCAGGTCTCGGCAAGGGGCAGACATCAGCGCATCTGAAAGGAGAAAGAAGGACGTGGGCAGTGATACTTGCTGTCCGTGTGAGCCACCGTGTCCCTGGGAGTGGCTGGGGACACCTTGGGCTTGACCAGCTCCACTTCAACAAACACACTCTTGGGTGGCCACCACACGCGCCGAAACCTCTCCAGGAGCCCCTAACCCTGCTCACCCCTCTGAACAGCAGCAGCACCCATCCACTGCAGCAGAGCTGCTCCAGATTTTTAACTGCTGAAAGCACAAAATCAGGCCCTTCGTAGTAGATAATTAACGCAGATGACAAATACTACACACAGACCCCGAGTGTGTGGGAAGAGCCAGAGTAAATCAGCAGCGAGTCGTTCCAGGCTCCACCTTTTCCGTGCGTGGTTACACACCGACACTGCCCTCATGTCACCCAGGTCCCTTGCAGTGATGCCCGAGGTTTGGCACTTGCAAGCCACTTGCTGACAGACAGATGGATGGACTGATCATGCTGGACCTCCTGCGGCCAGCACCGCACAGGGATCTGAGAAACAGGGCAGCTGATGCCTGCTTGGATACACACAGCCCACAGCAGCTCCAGAACCTGCAGCCCAGTGCTCTCCTCTCCCAGCACACCACCTTCTTCTGGGGCTGCTTCTCCTCTCGGCACAGCTGCCAAGTTCATGCAACCACACACTCACGCTGCATCCGTTACCTCTGGACACATCAATAACCTCCCTTGGCACCTCTGTGCACACCAGGGCATGGCTCAGGCACCCCCTCCCACCCCACACAGGGTGTGCTGGGAAGGAGCCGAGTTTTACATCATCTGGAGCCCCGAGGGAAAAATGCAAGTGCCCGAAGAGTTGGTATTTTACTGTCGACTGCTCTAAATATGTTTTCTGCACTATTTACAGCCAGAGCCCTGCAGGTGAGAACAGCTCTGGGGCTCCACGGGCAGAAGCACTTGACAGCGACGTCACCGCTCAGCATCTGCCAAGTGACGTGGTGACCTCGTGGCCTTGGTTATCGCCTGCTGGGGTCTAACCAGGTCCAGAGCAAACTGAGTCCCCCCAAAAAAACTTTAGTGCTGGATCGTAACTTATTTATGAGAGGACATGAAGGTGATGATGCTCAGGCTGGGGAGAGCTGCCAGAACCAGATGCCCCTGCTCTGCGCCAACCTCGCACCCGCGGTCCCCTCCACGGGCAGCACAGGGTTCCAGCAGTGCAGCAGACAAACCCGCACCTCTGAGGGAAGAAATCTTCATTTTTCAACCGTCTTCTAAATTTCTATGCACTCTGGACCACGATGCAGTGAAACAGTGGCTCTAATGAAGAGCCAGAACACAAAGCGCTGACATTTTTAATCAAAACAAAGTGATTCGAGGTGGTAAAAAGGGCATTTCTTGTTTTGAAGCATTTCAAAATGAATTGTCCTGTTTTAAACTGACATTTCAAAATGAAAAATGCTTCATTCTAAATTGTTGATTTAAAGTGATATTTTGCACTTTGATTCTCCCATCTGGAACAAAAATAATCAGAAAATGTCATCAAAAATGCTGACATTTGCCCAGAACAAAAAAAGAAAGCTATCTTGACAAAAACACATATTTTATGTTAAAAAAGAATTTAGAGGTAAGAAAATGCTCCTAATTAATGCTGTGGGATGGTCGGCTTGGCCAGGAGCAAGCTGGAGAGTGGCTGGGAGCATCTTGCTCACCGTCCTGGCTCCATCCCTGCCCACTGGGTGACAAGGGACTGATCCTGCTCCAGCCCCTCCGTTGCCAGAATGAAGCCAGGATGGCTCAGTGTGCAAGAAAACCTTGAGGTGGTGTGATGAGACTGTGAGACTCCCTTGTGTAAACCCATATTTAGGTGATCTCCAGCGCTCCAGCAGAGTCTTCTCTGCATGAGGCTTCTCAGAGGGGGATCACACAACATCCAGCACTGTTGGAGTTCCTTTGGAGACACAACAGCCACTGTGTAAATATTGATGCCAGCTTAAAGCCTGCACTGTTTGCTCAATGACAAAGTAAACAGCTCTCCTGTTGCTGCTCAGCCCTCCATGGGAATCCAGTGGCAGCTCCGCTGCATCCAGCCGGGAGCAGGGCGTGTGTCCCTCCCCACCTGTGGGTACTCCCCAACCATCCTGCACCAGGGAGGAGCTGTGCCCCAGCTGGTTCGTGCACACAGCTATCCTGCCCCCCCGTGGGGCACACGTGGCAGCCCGGGCGTGAGGGCTGCCAGCCAGCCTCTGCATTTCTTGTGACAGCGAGTCCCCGACGCCGATGAACATCCCACGTGCCTTTCAGCAGAGCAGCCGGGTTCACATCAGGAGACCCTGCTTTCCTGGCTGCTGCTCCAGCTCCGGCTGCCCCTTCATGCAGAGAGCACAGCTTTGAGCCCCAGAGCCCATACCAGAGCCCCTCTGGAGAGCCTGGCCCCAGCTGGTGCCCATGGGACCCTCCAGGCCATGTGATGTCTCCAGGGGATATCCCTAAACATCTCAGCTGGACCAAAAACCGAGCACCCCGCTGGCTGCTCCCATCCCACACAGGACAGGAACACGCTCCCAGAGCAAACTATATTTAGCTCGGGAAGGCTGAGCTTATTGTTATAGCCAAAGAAGCATAAATAAATCACGTTATCAATAATGCAGCCTGCACTGTCCACATCACATTCCAAAGGGAAGCTGCCGTGCCGAGAGGAAGGAGCCACTCTGGCGGCCAGGAGAGCATGGGGGGCTCAGGGGAGCATGAGACTGAGAGGTGCCATCCCGGTGCTCCACCCTGGCACAGGCACCCAGGGCTCCCACTCATGCCCAAACTCCCGTCAGAAAACACATCTCCGCAGAAACTGCTGTTTTGACAGTTATCAACCCCCAGCGTCGTGAGATTCCAACTACAAATGTTTGGTCTGACTTGAAATTTTTCAGCATGGAGTGTCAGTTTGAAATGAAGAGTGGTGTTCTGGCACGTCAAAGCACTTAATTTTGATTGAACATATCAATATTCTCACTCCTGTTATGTTCCGTTTGGAATTTCATGGGATTTCTCATTAAGATTTTTTGGACGCTTTTGCCTTTCAGGTCTGGACTGGGACCTCAGGTAACTGCCAAGTGCCCAAATCTCTCAGATGATCAAACTCAGTTGTAACCAGGGTGGTAAGAGATGATATTTCCTCTGTGTGGGCCAATGTCCCTCCCCATGGGCACACATGGGCACGGGCCACCACCCACACTGGAGACATATTGAGGTCTCCCAACACAGAGACATCCTGGGAGCCCCTCCATGCTGTCCTCCCAGACCCTGACCACTCCACCTATCACAGCATCTCTGGACTTCTCCCTCTTCCTTCATTAAATCCACACGTGGAACTGCAACGCTCCAGCCAGGACTGCTCCGTGCGCAGCTGTCAGGAGCCCAGCCCGGCGCCCCACGGTGCTAATGAGGGACTCTGTCATGCCAAATTATGCTCCAAGTCCTGCCAGTCTGGAGCATTGTTTGCAAAGGTCCATGTGAGCTGGATAATTAGAGTTAGCAGAATTCCACCCAAAAAGGAGAAAGACAGAGGTGGGGGAGGCTGGTGCATTGGCTGGTTTCTGTGCCGAGTGACACGAACCCTCCCTGCTGCAGCCCCAACCCTGTCAACCTCTGTGCACCTCTGGCCCTACAGTCCTGCCAGTTTTCTGAGAGCTATTTCCATACTCCTGCTGTTTCAGCATTTCTTGGAACTCGGGCACCTTTGTTTGATGCTTTGACCCAATGGAGTACAACCTGAAGGTCAGCAGCACCAGGCAGCTCCATACCCCGACCACGGAGCGGGAAGGAAAATCTGGCCAGAGCCCATGGGCACAGAAATCCTCCCACACCACTGGGGATGTTACGCTGCCCGTTGGAGGGGTTGGTTTTATTTTAGTATTTCCCTGAAGCAAAAAGCCAGATTGTTTTAGCAAATGTCACACTGGGCAGGACACGGGGATGGGCTGCGCCCCCAGCCCAGGACCACCCTGAGCATCCCTGTCCATACCTGGAAAACCTCAGGACAGCAGTGGCTGATCCTTCCATGCGAAAGGAGGGCTGGACCACTAGAGCTCTCTCCCTGCTCTGTGACTGCAGGCGTTATTCCTTCACCCCCAAGCACAGCTCCATGGGCTGCACAACAGCCAAGTGTGGAGAGACTGCTGGATTTCCAGGAGCTGATGCCTCCTTGGAAGCTCCTGACAAGCAAGGAGACACCTGGGAAGGCACAGCACAGGCTCTGGTATGGCCAGCAGCCTGGCTCAATCTCTGCTCCCTCTGCAGCACTGAGGATGCTCCATTAGAGGCAAAGCTGGGAAGTTGGAGCTCCCGTGGTCACAGAACTGGAGCAGCGCTCAGGGAGCTGGATGGCCCCTTGGAGCACCACTGATGGGAGCTTCACACAGCATCTCCCACACCCTGCCAGGCTCTGAGCTGCCCCAAAGGCTGCAGTGCTCCTCTCCAAAAGGAAAACCCCACTGCAGGGGAGCCTGCCCCAGCCCCAGAGCTCAGGTTGAGCCAAGTCCTTTTGCACACTTCACTTTAGGTCTTACTCAGGTCACACTGACAGCAGTCCAGCCCCACAGATGTGTTTGTGAGGGCAGCACGAAGCACGTGCCCTCTGACCAGGCAAAGAGGTGGCAGGGGAGCACAAAGAGATGCAGAAGACTCCTTTCCCCAAGCATGCTTCCTCATCCTCTTCTCCACGCTGATTTATTTCCAGCTTCTTGTTCATTCCTCCAGCGTCTGCAGCATTTCCTTCCCAGCCAAGGTGAGCGGAAGAGCTTTTAATTCCACCCAAGCACAGGCCTGTTCCTGCTCCCTCACTCAGTGGATCCCACCACCCCACTGCCACTGGCATCTTGAAGGTCGGTTCTGCTGACAGCCTGAACCTCTTCTTCATCCAGTGCCAGGATTGTTCCCCAGGAGATACAACATCTCACCTGGCCAGGCTCCTTGCTGGGGTGCGGGTGCCCCAGCACAGATCAGCTCTCTCAGCTCAAGAGCACCCACACACTGAACAGCCCCCCAAGCCTCGCACTGCAGCAAAAGGGATGGCTAATGGGCAGGAGGAGGAGACTCCTGCTTCCCTGCCCGGCACCACGGCATGGACCAACTCGTGCCCCGCTCCAGAATGGGACTGGTATAGCTTACAATCCTCTGGGCCACTGAGCCTCCACTCGTGGGTGAGGGGGACACCTATCCTGTGCCCATCCTGTGCCCCTCAAGCCACCCCACGAGGCAGGAGGATCCCAGCGCCCCTTCCCCACTCCAGCCTGGCATTGGACAGAGGCAAACCCATCCTGACTAGAGGAGCTATGGCAGAAGAAAGAAGCAGAGGAAGATGGAAGCCACCATCCCATCCTGTCCTGCCCGAGGCTTTGGTCACACAGACAGCTTGCACCGAAGGCAGCAGCGGCTGGGATTCACGGCCCCTTCCAGGGAGAAGGAGCATCTTTGACTGTAGAACCTGGGTGTCTCTCCAGCAGTGTTTTGCCTCTCAGAACGGCGAGTGGCTTCTCAGGGCGGGCAGAACCGTTTCACCGGGGCAAACACTACCCCCGGCCAGAGCCCACCCCTGCAGCCGGTGGCCGGACCGGGTCCGAGCCCACTCCGCGGCAGATCCCCCGCCAAAGGGCGGGCAGGGACCAGGGGCGCCGCCGCTGCCGGAGCCACCGGTAACGGGGCTCAGGGCTCAGGGCAGCGCCGGCCGCGAGAAACTCACCGCGGGGACCCTCCCGAGCCCCGCACCGGCTCCGGGCAGCC
>VZRE01002983.1:114121-125013 GCA_013396775.1 Cephalopterus ornatus
GCCTGCGGCCCCGTTCTGCCGGCCGGCCTTCCTCCAGCTGACGCCCGAGGAGCTGCGCCGCGCCGACGATCACACCGGGCGGGCCGTGCAGAGCCCCCGCGACGGCCGCCGCCGCCTGCCCTGGAGAACGGGATACGCCGAGTAAGGACCGCGACTGGGAAGGGGAGCGAGAGCGGGACTGGGACTGGGAGCGGGACCGGCGGCGGTTTGCAGCCCGAAGAGGGCGGGATGGCCCCGCTCGGCACCGGAGCGGGGACTTTGGAGACAAAAGTGGGTCGCGACGCGCGATGAGCTGCGTGTGTCCCTTTTCTAGCAGCGCTGTGGATGCCCGCGGTGGGAGAGCATCGGCGGGGCGCTGTGCTCTCACCCATCCCCCGGGGGGGGGTGGTTCCGGGCTCTTCTGTCCTTTTCTGTGCTTTTCGCACAACGCGCGGTGTCACCGATGGGGAACTGACACCGAGGGCGAAGGAGCTGCGGCGGCTCTGGCAGGACTCGAGGGGGAGCAGGGACCTGGCTCCTTTCCCTTGGGAGTGGGACTGATTGCGACTTCCCCTTCAAGGGCCTGATTCTCTTCTCCTTTCACTCGCTGCGAGTTTCACCCCTAACTGAAATCAGGTGGGGAAGGTCAGGGTTTGAAGGCTTTTGCCGCTCAGTGCCGTCAGCCCACTCCCGCATCCCTTCCTTAAGGTGATCTTCCCGATATCCTAGAGAGCTTTTTGAGATGTTAATTTGCCCCAGGAGATACTGGGGTAGGAGTACCCAGAGCAAAAACTACCCTTTTCGGTCTCCCAAGACTTCTTTCTGCAAACTACTTGAAAAGTCTGTGCCCTAAGCACTGTCACCCTGTTGTGCATATTTACAGCTTCCTCCCGTGAGCAGGTTTTGCAATCTAGACCTGAAATCTGCTGTGTCAGCACAGGCTGGGAAAAGTCAGTGTGAATCTCTTTGCAGAAGTCCTGCTGGTTTCATCACCCTCACCTTCTCCCCTCCTTCTCTGAGGCCCCTGCTGCCTCCCTGGAGGAGATGGGATGTGGGTGAGGCTGTGATCCTGCCCATGAGTCCTGCCTGGAGGAGTGTGTGTGAGGCTGGTTCAGGTTTTTGGGCAATGCTATGCTTGTGGCAGCAAACACAGCTTATTTCTGGTCACCTCCCTCGGTGGGGGCCCAGACAACTGCCCACCTTTGGACCCAGTACTGCTGCTGGCCCCAAATCAACCCACACAGCTGGTCTGGGACAGCTGGGACAGGACAGGAGCACCTGTGCAAAGCATCCCCGGGGACACGGGGGCACAACTGGAGGGTTAGGGAGGGATGAGATGCTGCGGGGTGACCTTTGCTGGAACATGATGTGAAAGAAAGGGCCTTTACACCTCGTTTCCTCCTGACAGGGTGATAAATGCAGGGAAGAGCCAGCACAATGAGGACCAAGCGTGCTGTGAGGTAGTGTTTGTGGAGAGGAGGCCCAGCCCGAGGGGCCGGCTGATGTCCCGGGAAGGCGGCGGGGAGCTGGACGGGGTGAGAGCCGTGGAGGTGTGGCCGGGCAGGGACACGACAGGGAGGGTGCCCAGCAGCAGGGCACGAGATGGAGCATGTGGGGCTGTGTGTGCCCTGGGGCTTCCCTTGGTTCCCAGACTGGCTGCCCCTGCTCCCTGCCAGCTCCTACCATCCTCCATCCCCATGGGACAGACCCAGGCAGGGCTGGCTGGCCCAGGGAAACCACTGGCCCACATGCCCCGGTGGGCTGCAGAGGTGGCTGCGGTGGTGGTCCCGTGGTGCCTCCCCTCTGGAGGAGCTGGCTGCTGGAGGAGTGCTGCTGGCAGAACGAGGTGTCTGACGCAGGGCTGGGCTCCAGCCAGGGACCAGCCGTGTCCAGCCACCTTTGGTCAGCTGCCCACATTGCTCCTGCCCATGCTGGGACCTGTGAGACCGAGACAGAGCCCTGTCTCACTGTCAGCTGGTGGCCCCAGCTGCTCTGAATTCCCTGTCCCATCTGCTTCCTCCCAGGGTTGTTTAACCTTCCCTCTTCTCCCTGCAGGGCAGAAAGGGTTTCTATTTCCACTACTGGGCCCTGTTTGACGGCCATGCGGGCAGTGGTGCTGCTGTCATGGCATCTGAGAAGCTCCACGTGCACATCTGTGAGCAGCTCCGGGATCTCGTGGACATCCTGCAGGACCCCTCCCCTCCTCCCATCTGCCTCCCACATGGCCCTACGGATCCAAGCAGGGTGTCAGTCACAGAGGATGACGGGGAGGTCCCCAGTGATGCTGTGCCACGGTTTCACCTGGAGAAAGCTGTGTCGCACGAGAGCCTGGTGATCGGCGCCATCGAGAACGCCTTCAAGCACATGGTGAGGAACCTCTGCCTCTGGGATCATCCAGGGCAGCCCCTCGGAGCTGTCTGTATCTGCATCAGCTTGTCGCCTCTGGAAAAAGGCAGCTCTGGAGCAAGGAGGGGGCCACTGGGATGGTCTTGGAAAGGGAGCTGTGATGCCCCATATTTTGCGGGTTCAGGACACAGAGGCTTTGGGTCCCAGGCCTGTGCGGGTGCTGAGGGTTTTGTTGCACTTTGTTCCAGCAGTTCCAGCTGTTCCCCTCTTGTCTTGCTCTTTTTTGCCCACTCCACTGCCCCAATAAAGCCACATCCCCCAAGCCCTACATCCACCCCTGGGCTGTGTGGAGGAAGGTACCCTGGCTGGCTGCTGCTCCCCATCTGGAGCTGAGATGCTGCTGGAGCAGTTGGTGTTATTTGGGGCACCCCAATCCACCCTGCCTGCAGCCACTCTCTGTCTCCACAGGACGATCAGATCGAGCGGGAGCGTGCAGCCCAGCACCTCGCTGGGGGCTGCTGTGCCCTGGCTGCCATCTACCTCATGGGCAAGTTCTACGTGGCCAACGCTGGTGACAGCAGGTACAGCCCCCCCTGGGCAGCCCTCACCTTTCTCCTGGTGATTGGGGAGCGCTCTGGTAGAGCAGGGTGGTGCTGGAGCCTGGCTGGTGAGGGGCACCCGCCTCCGTCCCTGCCTTGGGGAAGGCGGAGGTGACAGGGCTGGGCAGAGCCACCCCCTGCCTGCTGCATGCCTTGGGGACAGTGTGCCCTGCTGTGATCTCTGTGTTTGCCTGGTGCACAGGTAGGGCTGCAGAATCGCCTCCCAAAATCTGGGACTTGGTCCCTTCCTTCCCAACAGCACCCTGTCTGCTTTCCCAGATGGCTCTGGATCACACCGCAGCCCCTGCTGATGGTGCTGACCTGGGCTGCAGGTTGGGGAGTGAAAACTGCCCTCAGCAAAGCTTTCAAAAATCTGCAAGAAGTCGTTTCAGGGCACATTTCGCACCAGTGGCCTGTTTTGGGAGAAGGACACGCAGATCTATGTGTGGACAAGTGAAGTTGGAGCTCGGAGCTCAAAAATTTTGACTGCCATGTGTACTTCCTGGGGTGGGTTACTGGGTAATTCCATCTGGGTGTGCTCATATCCCCAAGCAGTGGCAGGAAGGCAGGTCCACCTTATGGTGAGGGTGAAGCTGGTTTGAATTGCCCTGTATTTATCACAGGATCACAGAATGGGCTGGGTTGGAATGGACCTAAAGTTTCATTTTGTTCCATTCCACTAGACCAGGTTGCTCCAAGCCCTGTCCAGCCTGGCCTCGAACACTCCCAGGGAGGGGGAATCCACAGCTTCTCTGGGTATTTATTGCTGTTCACCTTGTCCTCAGCAGTGTCAGGCCAGCAAATACAAGCTCTGGTCGGTTTTCTGAGGCTGGATGTGCTTCCAGCTCTGGGACAGAAGACAAGAAGATCCTTCATGCCTCTGCTTTTGGGTGCAGGCCCCCTCCATGGCAGCAGCAGACAGGCACCAGCTGTGCAGGATGGCAGCGTGCATGGGGTCCTGAGGCTGTAACTGTGCTTCTGGGAGAGGGTCTGTGTTCTCTCCTTGGGCATCAGACACTGCCAGAGCTGGGACAGCAGGTGGGACAGATCCTCGAGCCCCCCATGATACCCAGAAACATCTCATAATCAGACTTTTATGTTATTTTAACACATCAAACCATCAGAGCAGCCCCAGCAGTCAGTGACAGTGCTGGTGTGGGCCAGGCATGTGCACCCATGTCCTGCTACAGGCGATTTCTGCCCCTCCCGTGTGCCAGAGGGGCAGCACCACTTAAGGAGGGTGCTCCACATTTTTGCTGCTCCTTTTCTGACCACATCCTGTTTACTCTGCTTCATTCCCCTCTGCCCCATCCTTCCCTCCCATTTTCCCTTGCTCCCTGCCCCTGTCCTGTGCAGGTGGGAGGGATGCCATGCCCTGCCCAGGGGGACACTGGAGCCAGGAAGCAGCTCCCAGCTCAGGCTGGGAAGAGGGCAGGCAGAGGAGGGCAAGGGGTTGCACCACTCTTGAGAATCAGCCCTTGAGGGCCGGGCTCAGCTCCCCCACTACGTCTCCTCTTCTCCTCTCTAATCTCACCCTTCCATGTTTCATTGCAGGGCCATTATCATCCGTAACGGGGAAATCATTCCAATGTCCAGGGAGTTTACTCCAGAGACAGAGAGGCAGAGGCTGCAGTTTTTAGTAAGAAAGACCTTTCTTCTAACCTCATTCCTGCTGAACCACCTCCTGGCCCCTTCCCAGCCCCCCCAAACTCTGCCTGCTGGGCTGCTGCCATGGTGGGGTCCTGGAGCTGAAGGAGCCCCATGGCTGGGACCTGCTGATGGCATTTATCCATCCCAGCCTGCTCACTGGGATGAGGAGAGGCTCTGAGATGCAGGGAGCTGGCGTGGGGGCATCTCGTGGCTGGCAGAGCCCTGGTTTGCAGCAGGGTCAGTGTGAGGGGCTGTGACTGCAAGCCTGCCCTAGCCAGGAGCTGGAGATCCTGGGCTTTTGGCATGGGGCTGCAATGGGACAGTTGCATGGAGCCAGTTTGGTCCATCTTTGCCCTGCTCCTGCCCGGGGGCCAGGGAGCATCCCCTGCCCGAGCTGCTGTGACCAGGAGGAGTGTGGCTCTGCTCCCTCCACCCACTGTGCTCCCTCACATGGTTGCAGGAGTCACAGTGCTCCTGCTGAGTCCTACTTTCTTCCCTGGCTGCCCCCTGAGGAGTCAGAGCTGATGTGTGCCAGCGGGTTTCTGGCTTTCTCCCTGAAAGCTCCCTGTCCCTGTCCTGGACAAACCCTCCAGTGCCACCCAGGGAGACTTTTTAAGGTTATAAAGACCTCTCTGAGGGCTGCACAGAGGAGAAGACATTTGTGTTGGAGAAGGTCTTGCTGGATGCGATTTCCTGGCTTGCAACGTTACTTGGAAAAACACTGAGGCATTTTTTCTTGAATCTATTTTTGAATGACCAAGAGGAGGAAACTGCTGTGAGTGAGATCCTCTCCAGCTGGCTGTGAGGCGCAGGGCACAGGCTGGGGACAGACACATGGTGCTCTGCCACATGATGCCCAGGTTGTGGTCAGGGCTCCTCTGGAGTAGGATGGGGGTCTCCACGCCTCTGCACCAAACCCCCTCCACGCTGTCTTCCCAAAGGATCTCCTCCTCTCTTTTGCCTCTTTCTTCCCCCATCTGCATTTTCCAACTCTCGCTGTTCCTGGTCCCCTGCACGCTGTGCTCCAGGAGGGCTTGGGGCTGCCGTGGAAAGGGCTCTGTGCTGCTGTTTGTCCCTTTTCATGGTTGCAGCTGGGACACTGGTTTGGAAAAGATCTATCCCTCTTTTCCTTGGGCGAGTGCCGTGCCCTGTGCTGAGCCTGACATCCTGGGGGGTTGGCAGCTGTGACTCCCCCTGGGCAAATTCCAGCTTCTCCTGGAATTTGCTAGGTTTTGGTTCCTTTTGGAGGTCCTTGTTTGCCAAAACTCTCTGAGCAAAAGCTTCACCTTCCTGCTGGGTGCTGGCATGGCTGTCCCCAGCCCCGGTCTCCCCTCTGGGTGAGCACAGGTGGGTGTTTTGAAGCTGCTTTATCAGCACCTGTTAAAGTTGCTTCAGAGCAGGTGATTCCACCCTGGAATGTCAAAGCTGAGGTCCCGGTGGGCTGGTGGGTTCCATGTCTGGGTAGAGATGGATCCACAGCTCCCGCTCTCCCAACCCTGAGGCTGAGCCACCCCTTCTTCCCACAGGCATTGTTGAGGCCCGAGCTGCTGGGGAAGGAGTTCACCCACCTGGAGTTCCCCCGCAGGATCCAGCCCAAGGAACTGGGGAAGAAGATGCTGTACAGGGACCAGAACATGAATGGCTGGTAACCCCCAACCCGCTGGTGGCACTGGGGTCCTGCTGAGGTGGCTGGCCAGCTCCAGCATCCCATTCCATGGGGCAGGAGGCTCTGGCATACTGGGTACCAGGTCCTGAGCAAGGAGGGGAGGTGCTGGAAGCTTTTACCTGCTGACACCTTGTTTTTGACTTATTTTAACCAGGGCTTACAAAAAGATAGAAGAGGATGACCTGAAGTTTCCACTTATCTATGGGGAAGGCAAAAAGGTGAAGTGCCGTGGTAGGACTTGGGGGTGGGTGTTGCCTCCCACCTGCCCTCAGTGATTTGGGGGTTTCAGGCTTGGTTTTGGTAGTGCTGCCATCACCCAATGCCACCAATTCTCAGCTGGGAATGGAGGTGGAGATGAAAGAGCTTAAAGTTCTCTTTTAATTGCAACGTCCTCCAGGCTCGGATGATGGCCACAATCGGGGTCACACGGGGCCTGGGAGACCATGACCTCAAGGTGTTCAGCTCCAACATCCACATCAAGCCTTTCCTGTCCTGCTTCCCGGAGGTAAGCCTGGCTGCTGGCCACTCTGCACCCAGGGGTTCCTGCAGCGGCGTGACCAGATCCGTGGTGTGCCCGCTGCAGTGGGAGCCTCCTCTGCCTCTCTTCCCCTCACCCTCCCATCTCGCCCCACTGCTTGCCAGGTCAGGGTTTACGACCTCACGCAGTACGAGCACTGCCCCGATGATGTTCTGGTCCTGGGCACCGACGGGCTCTGGGATGTCACCAACGACAGGGAGGTGGCTGGTGTGGTGATGGAGGTGCTGACGAGCTACGAGCCCAACGACCCCTGCAGGTGAGCTGTGAGTGGGCAGGGGGATGAGCATTCCGACACTGCCCCTTGGCCTGGCTCTTTGGAGCAGTGTCGTGGCCATGAATCCTTCTGGGCTCCACTCAATGCAGTACTCCCCTGGATGTGCCTAACTGAGCTCGGATCTCTCCAAGGAACCCTTCCCTGCACCTCTAGCTGCTCCAGCTTCTCCTTCCTTGCCTGGATGCTTCATCAGGGGCGCTGCGGTGGCTGCTGAGCCATGCTCTGCTGTGCCCCCAGGTACACCATGGTGGCCCAGGAGCTGGTGGTGCGGTCCCGGGGAGTGTTGAAGGAGCGGGGCTGGCGGCTGGCCAATGACAAGCTGGGCTCCGGCGATGACATCTCCGTCTTTGTGATCCCTCTGGGTGGCCCAGGCAACTACACGTGATGCCCAGAGAGCCCAGGGCTCGCCTTGTCTGGGTGGAGGTGAACAGGACACTGGCGCTGCCTCAGGGCCACCTCTCCCTTAAGCACTTGTTTCCTGAGCCGACCACAAGAAGAGCAAGAAACCTGGAGCCTCAGTCTGTGCCCCCTGTCCAGAGCATCCCCCTCCACCTGCTCGCATCCCAGCCCCAGGTGGACATGGAGAGGCCCTTGAATGGAGAGTGAAGACTGGGGCTGAGGGATGTTTTTGTGCTGCTACTTTCTCAATGCTGTGAAAAGTCTGAAGGCTCCCTGAGTCCTCAGCGTGTTCTTTGCCCCTCGCCCTGGCTGTGCTGGTTCCAGCCCTGTGTGATGGCTGTGGGGCTGGTGGGGCACTTGTACCTGCTGCAGTCACCTCCTGTCCCCTGCCCTGTGACCTTGGGACACTGAAGCTGCTGTTGGGCCTGGGCACTGGGGCTTGGATGGGATGAGGAGGGGACTGAAGCCCCACTGGCAGCTGGGTGATGCTCAGCCCAGCACAAATCCAGTTGTGGGTGGTGTGGTGGTGAGTGAGCCCTACAGTGGCCATCCCACCTTTGTGCTCCCAATTTCCAACCCCTCACGCCTTTGTTCCAGTCACATACCTTGTCTCAGTCTCTGGTTTGGGAGGATGGAGCAGTGACCAAGCCCTGCTGTGCACCCAGAGCCCTGGGGAGGGATGAACCTGGCTGTGCCACAGGTTCTGCCCCCACCCTCCCGTGCCTTGGATCACTGCTGTGCTTCTAGAGCCAGTTGTTACTGACTGGAGAGCTGAGCTGGAAAGCTTCTAAATCCTTTCTTGGTGGGGGGAGTCTATGAATGTATGTCTATATTTTTGAGTGGTTCTGAATTAGCAGCCGCACACAGAGCAGCCCTATTCAGGCGAGCTTAACAGCTTAACTGCGTGCCGTGGATCTGCTTAGCCCAGGGCTGGGAACCCACAATACAAGCAGCTTGGTGTGACCAGGGCGGGGGCAGACAGCTCCCTCCTTTTCCTTAATAATCTCAAAACTGGTGCAGGGCGGAGCTGGAGCGGTTGATCATTGCATCACACAGATCTCCACCTGGAGCATCCATTTCCCGCACCTCTGCTGAGCGTTGCGTCCTCCCAGACTGTGAGGGATTGTCCCATCCTGGCAGCATGGAGGTGGAAAGAGCTGGGCCATAGTTCCTTGTTTGGCAAAGGTTCTGTGGCACCGGGAGTTTGTGTCCTGTCACTGGGCACACACAGCTCTTGTCAAGTGTCACCTCTGATGAATGTTTGTCTCCTGTAACCGGTGAGATGTAAATAAACTGGGTGCACTTAATGGGAAGTGGAAGTTATCCAGTGAGATTTGAACCTGTTGGCATCCATGCTGAAGGGAGCAGGGAGTAGTACCAGGGCCAGGAGCCTGTCCTTGTGTAGCACTGTGTGTTTAAATAAAGGTTTTGCCACTTGCAGTCCCCGCTTCAAAGTCTTTCTATGCAGAGCTCCTGCAAAGAAGACTTACCTAAAAGCCAATTAGCTCTGATTAATTTATGTAGGCAGGCAAATAGGCCCAGGCAGAACCATGTGAGCTGCTGTCCCTCTGCCCTTGGCACTGGTCAGAGCCCATGGAGTGTCTGTCGGTCGCCTGTGGGCAGTGGGAGCTGCTGCTGTGCTGCCAGTCTCTGTGTGGTGCTGCCTGGGGCTTCTCAGCTCCCTGGCTCTGGCTGGGAGGCAGAGGCAGTGGCCAGTCTGCTGGGAATGGGAACATTATACAGGGAATGGAGAGATGGAAAGGCTGGAGGTTTTCCTGTCTGAGGGGGAGGGAGCAGCGTGGGCTGTGGATAGAGGCACAACCTGGCAGGTTGTGGCTCCCAGGAATGTGACTGTCCCTCTCTGGGGGTTCAGGCACCCCAGCAGCAGCTACCTCTGCCTCGAAGGTAGGCTATCTGCTGGAAGAATCCCTGCTGTTTCACATCCCCCTGACAGCCACCCAGTACCCCTGGTGCTCCTGATGCTCCCTCCACTCTTGTTTGCACAGTCCTGTTCCCCTGGCATGATGCTTTTCGTGCTGGTGGCTGAGAACTGGCTCTGCTTTTCCAGGTCACTGCCTGGGAGCTGCTGGATAAGGCAAGGAGGCAGAGGCTGCATTTAAAGCTTCCGCTGTGGTTCCCTTTTTTACTAAGGAAACATTTCCTTTGGAACCAGCTCCTGGCCTGGGGCTTGATAAATTAAGAAAAATTGTCTTCGAGTCCTTAAAATAGCAGCAGTTTATGAGCCTGGGTCTGGGCCAGGCCCCTCGGGCTGCCTCTCCCTGGCTCAGGGACAGAGACTCTGCCCTGCAGCTGGGAAGTTGTGGGGGGAGCAGCTTCTTCCCCACAATCTGTGGTGGGCATGGGAAGCCAGAGCCCCGGCCAGCAGCGCTGGGGTCACCTCAATGCGGGGCCTGACACGTCACAGCCCCCTCTGCCAGTGCCCCAGTGGAGGGGACAGAGACCCTGGGGACAGGGCTCGACCCTCAGCCACCTCTGTGTCTGTCATGGTGGGAAGTGGGGTGTCCCTTGAGGAGTGAAGGGGTTCTTGGGCAGCACCTGGGGATGGATGTGGGAGGAGTGTGATGGGCTTAGGCTGCTGGTGCCTGCTGGGATCAGCCTTCCCTGGCAGAGCAAGCTGTCTGGCACTGCCTCTGGGGGGCTGCCATAAATAAGGCATAGAGGGGAGAAGGTGTCTCTTCAAGTTGTGCTGCTCCCCTGGTGGGGAACCCCTGGTTAGGGGGCAAAGCAAGTAACACTGATGCGGGAAGGGGTCCCCTTGAGCAGTGCTCTGATGGCAGGTGGTTTGGGGATTGGCCTCCAGTGATGGGGGACCCCAGCTTAGGGGGGCAAAGAAAACAATATGGGGATAAAGCATCCCCTCGAGGGGTGCTCCAATAGCAGAGGACCCCTGGTTAGGGGGGAAAGAAGATAATGCTCATGGGGGAAAGGCATCCCCTTGAGCGATGCTCCGATGGCGGGTGGCTTGGGCTGTGATGGAGGGGACCCTGGTTGAGGGGCAAAGCACAAGTGTTCTTTGCTGTTGGTGCTGCTTGGCACAAGGGGAGGTTGAGGGCAGCAGCTCTGCTCCTCCGGGCAGTTGGGGTCACGCCCCTGAACCGGGAGAAACCCCCCCGGGGGCTCCGCGGGGAAACAGCGGCGGGTCCCGCGTGTCCCGGAGGCGAGCGGGGGGCAGCGCTGGGAAGGGGCTCGGCACATCCCAGCAGGGTCCGGCACATCCCAGCACGGCTCAGCACGGCTCAGCACGGCTCGGCACAGCCCAGCGCTCCCGCTCCGCCCTCGCGGGCGGCCCCGGACGGGGCGGTGCCCGGCGCTGCTCGGAGGAGCCGGGCAGGGAGCTGGAGCTGGGACCGACACCGGGAGCGGGACGGGGCAGCGGCGGAGAGAGGTGTGGGGTCCGTGGGAGCGGCGAGGGCACTGATG